>CBVK0100692236.1:0-11183 GCA_900067695.1 Picea abies | reverse complement strand
AAATAACAGAGATACAATAAAACTAGTTTTCTATTCAATAACGAAATAATCTAAAACTGTAAAATGCAGCGGAAACAAGCTTGTTGGAATGGTGGTATCTTATCTCTGAGAAAAGATGTGAAGGTTGTGCGCATTTGAAAGAAAAAGATTACAATGAGGCTCTAAAGGAATTTTTACAATAAACAAGAATTCCAAAAACCCTATACATCTAAAAACCTAACCCTAGGAGATGAAGCGCCAAAAGTCATATGGGCCCCGTTTGGGTAAGTTAATACATCAACTTCCCGAGGTCATAACTTTTGCATACAATCTCCATTTTAGGCACGTGATAGCCCGTTGGAAAGGTATCTTCGAGGAGATTAATTTTGGGGGCTCAATCATTCTTTGATTATCATTGAGGATATCGATCTATAAAATCCTTCATTTAGGCCCTCAAAATGACCCCAAAAGTTAAAACTACTAAAAATAGTAAATTGTCCAAATTGTCAGAAAACTATTTTGAGCAAGTTGGAAAAGGTGGGAGGCCAATGATGGGAGGCCAATGATATCCATTTGGATCATGAATCCATGTTCAAAAATTTACTGGTGGCTCCACTGCTGGGTCCTATGGTTCTAAATGACAGACTTAGTTTCTTCAAGCTATGCATCTTTTGATATCGAAGGTATTCCTGGTTTTCCCAATCCATTGCATGATAATAAAGAATGTCTAGAGAGGTATCCAAAATTTGATGGAAATGATTTGAGTAAATTCTAAAGACATCTCTCAAATTTTAAATATTTTATTGACTTCCTTGAGATCGTTCACGAAGATGTAGACATGAGGATGTTTTATGATTCATCAGAGGTAAATTGCCAAGATTGGGTTAAAGGTTTTCACACTGATTTTATTGATTCAATTATAAGTTTCTGGGAACTATTTTTAAAAACATGGATAGAGAAATCATAAGTTGTGGCAGATTATATTCTTCCTGTATCTTTCATTTTAGATTCCAGTAAACAACAATATGACGATGCTATTCAAGAATATGTAGTAGCATATTTAGAAATTCCTGACAATCAAGTTAATATTTATGTTGAATTATATGAAGGATTTCTTCTGGACAATATTCCTATAAATGCATATGGAAATGTTCAAGGAGAAGTAAAAGAGTTTATCAATCAACAGGAGGAGTATTGTTTCTGTTTCCAGGATATAGTAGAAGTATGTATGGAGTCTAAATGGGGAAAATAGATTTATGTCCATACTTTTATAATAAAAGGGTTCAAGAGATATAGGTATGATATTTTAAATTATTTATATCTTTCAGCTCCTCCTATTTTACTAATATTCAAAGATGAAAACAAAATGCAGTTTCTTAACAAGTTTCTTGCATGGGTACACTGTAAAAATGATTTTACATGAGCAAGAAGGATTCATTGATTAATGTAGAAGTGTATATAAATAAACTCAGTATGTGAGGATTTGATTTACAGTATGAGGTTTGTTTTTAGTGTGTGAATGTTTTAATTTTCAATAAAGAGCAGAAGTATACTTCATGCAGGAAACAATTCAGAGTTTGTAGCTCAGGTCATCTGTAGCACATGATGGATAGCTACAACTTTCATATTTTCAACATGGATAAGGCACTGGAACTACAAGTTCTTTTCATCTCGCAGGGAGCATGTCATTCCCCAGTAGGATTCAATGTTAGCACCAATATTGTTTTTAGCACTTGGCCATCATCAAACATTTCCAAGGGTCAGTTTCAAAAGGAATCTTTATCATTTTGTATCCTCATTTCCATTTGAAAATATTGCACTGAGTAAGTGCAATGCAGACTGGTTCAATTTGCTACGAACTGTAAGTGTGCTTCCAACTTTCTAAGCGTTGCGAACTCTACATAGCAGATTTATGGTGGATTAAAAGTTTCAAGGACTGGTTGTTTTGTTTTTTTGCAATAAGGAGAGAGATTTATATACCAAGAACTTTTCTTGATGTACAGTTTCACTTCTTGAAGGTGTATTATAATTTAATCCTAATTGTTGTACTTTTTCTACACTTTGTAAACTGTTCCATAGCATTTGTGCTGTAAAAATTTTCACTTGTTCAGTTTCTATAGTCCTTGTATCTTAAGCCTTTGCAGACCTAAGTTTCTTTTTTTTCACCAAAAATATCAGTTGCAGCCATTTTTTACATCCATGACCCTATCTACTGCAAATTCAAGTTAGTGTTATGGACTGTATTCTTTGTATTTGCTACAAACTTCATTGTGTGCTACGAACCCTTTGTTTCCTCATTGGTAAAAACCTCTCTCATTGTCTTTTAACTAAGGTTTGAAGTATCCTCTCTTTCAAAATATTTTTCCTTTTCAGACTTGGGATTTTTACAAACCTCTTTCATGAAAACCTAGTCTAAACTTGACTATGCACTGAAAACTTGATTGTGCACTGAAAACCTGACTATGGACTACAAACTAAAGGATCTCGCTATGAATCCCTTGTTTTACATAGAATTTCCATGAATTTTTCCTGACTGCAGCCTCATCCATTTTAGAGATTTTTTTTTCTTTCCTCTCATCTCCTACTTGTAGTCCATTCATTCTCACACTATTGTTGCACATGAAATTTTCATTCTGTAAATCGTAAATTGTGAAAAATTCAAACAAAAAACCGTAAATATTCTTGTTTTCATCATACATCTATAAAAACTATTATAAAAGGGAAAAGGGTTTGAAATTAGCTATCATGGACAACCAACAAGGTAGGAAGGTTGACAAAGGAGGAGAAATTTTCAGGGATGAGCCCCATGACCTGTAGCTTATAAAATCATAACCATTTTTTAGAGAAGCACTAGGAAAAGATGAAGACAGTGCATCATTTCTGCACCAACATAAATATTTTCCATGATGTATTTTATACACATGTTTATAATTCTTAGGAATGACTTTGTCTTAGCTATTATTATCACACTTATATGTATTTTTGGAAAGGTTACTTCATGTTTCAGAATATTGTAGTAGGTTCTAAGAGTTTTTCCAACTTGTTTGCAAGTTTTAACAGTTGAAATCAATTTTGAAAGTAAAAACGCACCCATGAGAAATTTTGCAGCATGTGTTGTCAAAGGTGTTGCAAACTGGTAGTTTTGGGATAGTTTGTAGTGAATTAGTACACAACATAATCATATTTTCATCATAACTTTTAAATTCTAATCTGAGTTCTTACAAAACAAATTGTGGATATGAATCATTATATTATTGACTTCCTGACCATAAATCAAACTGAACCAGTTTGTCATTTGGGAGAAAAGTCAAAATCATCACCTATAGAAAAGTTTGCAGTGAATCCTGAAATTGTGCTGCAAACTATAATAGTCTGACAAATACAAGCTATAGGAGGGATTCCACCTTCTGAGGAGGTTCGAATGGGTTCTCAAAGATTAGTTAGACACCAAGGGACACTTGCACCTAAGATTCAAATCCACTAAATATCCATGCAATGAGTTGGATGTAGTTGCATTTATTCTAAAAGACAGTTTCCAAGAATCAAGGAATTAGTTGGATTTTCTATTTGCCACGTATATCTAAGGCATAGAATCCAATGCATGGAGTAGGTTGTGACCTCCTAAAGATATTACTAATTTATTTTTCTATTTTTTAGATGAGAGGACTCCAAAAAGGGGGACTAGAGAGAGTTAGGAGAGAGCTTGAGGCAGTTTAGTTGTGTACGATAATTTGTAAGCCTACTGGGTATACTAGAATGCAACATTTTTTCCATTAGAGATTCATGAGATTTGTTACTATCAGATTGTTTTTTATCTGTTTTTCAATTTACATTTTCATCTTGCTCGAATGAATTTAAGACATTGAGGATCAATCGTTGTTCATGGGCACGAGATTTATGAGCTGCAAAGGATTTGCAGTGATTGCCTTCTGTCATGATTTATGTTCAAGTATTCTTTTAATTCATTTTGCAGAAAGGATCATTGCTTGATGAATATTTATTCTTAGTGTTATCTACTTCATTCTTCTATTCATCATTATATATCCATTTTTTCTTTTATATATCTTGATTGCATTTGATCTTCAGAATGTTATGACTCCATGCCCAATTGAATTTCTCTACAAAGAGTTTGATGCTCTCTTTCTTTCTCTTTCCTGCTAATCCACCAACCATAAAATTGATTTAATTTTTCAAATTCTAATGGGTATTAGGCTTGTTATTGAAGTAGTATAAGAAGAACTTTATTGCTGGATGGTGTTGTGAGGAAATCAAGCTGCTTAACAACCTTTGCTGAGATGAGGTTCTTCTGGCTTCTACTATCAACAATAAAATGCATTGGGGTACCCTTCACCCACATCTATGAATGTAAGAGGCACTCCCTGTCCTCATTTTCCTCTGGTTCTTATGGTTATATTGTTGTGGTTGCTACAATAACAATGGGTTATGCATCAATGATATGTTTCATTTTATTATTTTCTAAATCAGATTCCAAGTCATGTCTTGGCTCTATTAGTTTGAGCTCGGCCACCAATGACTATTTTGAGTGACATTCATCGATGTTGTGCTAAGGGATTTTATGGAAGTCACACCACTTCCTAGTTTCCTTATTCTTATTCCCGTTACCCTTCTTTTTGTATGGATTGGACTAGTTGACTTGAGCTTGAATGTTTTATGAGTTTGGGCTGCCTTTACCATACATTGGTTGTTGTGGAATTGTAGACCCAAATTCCCACTGGTTATACTGCTTAATTGTTTATTCTATTTTGACAACATATCAATAAGAGGTTCCCAGTGATGAGATGTCTAGAAACTCCAGTTCGATTTGGATGTACCTGTGAAGAGCCTCGCGGTATTTTAGAAGAATATGTCACTTGATGTTATTTATACCCATATTTTTTCACAAGTTATGGAAGGTATTTGTGAACCCCAGCACTATTTGGCCCCTCTCTTGATGCAACGTGGTTCATCTCATGTATTGGTCGTCATATTTTCCAACAGGGTAATATTTCTCCTTGACCGCATCCATAAAAAAATCCCATGTGGGCTCAACCCAAAATATTCCAAACTCCTTTGTGAAATTTTTCTCCCAGTAAATTTCCCACCAATATTTTACATGGGGAAAAACCTTAAGGAGCGCAAAGGTGACATTTTTTCTGTCGGAAATTTTTTGAACAAATAAATAACCTTCTAGTAGATGTAACCACTTTTCCAAAGCATTTGCATCTATCTGACCTTCAAACACGGGAATATCAAAATTAACTTGTACCTTGAAAAGGGAGGTACCTCCAAATTGGTTTTTTGATGAATACTTGTCTACTATTTTCGACAGCCTTCGAAGGATTTGGGAAAAATTCTCCATTATTTCATCCCTTTGTCATGTGAGGGATTCCTCTAGTAACAATCGAATAGAATATTTTTCTCTTGCGTCTCTCTTTTCTTCCGCCATGGGAGGTCAGTTGGACTGGCAAGAGTGGTTTTCCTCAAGACAAAATAGATCGACACCCAACTCTCTATACCTCTAGCTCATCTGGGACATGCACTAAGAAACAACAATGAGCATGCCACTCTGATACCACTGATCTAGATTATTTTGAGAATGAAATGATGGTGGAAATATAATAAGTAAATTCACATATATATTGTAAGAAACATAGAGATACAATAATGCACAATTTTTATTAATTAAAGAAATGTACAGAAACTCTGAAAACACAGAGTGAAAGAACTCGCTAGAATGGTGGCAGCTTATCTCTTAGAAGAGATGTGATAGTTACGTTCATTCACAAGAATATGTTGTTTACAATGAGGATCCAAAAAGATTTTTAACATAAAGAAAATCCAAAAACCTAACCTCGACATATGAAACGCCAAAAGGTTTGCATGCCCCGATGGGGGTAGTTGATATGTCAACTTCCTGAGGGCATAACGTTTGCATCTGATCTTTGTTTGGGGTGCACTATAACTTGTTGGAAAGTTCTAGCCAAGAACGATTTTTTTTTACCAGGGCTAGGCCTAAGCCTACGAATATCTCTTAGGATCCCAAACATAAAAAAAAATCCATTGTTTCGGGTCTCAAAATGGTCTCAAAATTTTGGGACCTGAAAAACTGTAGAGAAACTACCAATGTGGAAAATTGTATTTTGATCTAGTGGAATAGGTGTGTGGCCATCGATATCCACTTAGATCATATCGAATATGAAAATGGAATACTATATATATCATACGTATTTTTTCCTACCATTGGGATAAAAACCAAAGCATTCGATGAATATGAAGAATGAAGGATGGGAGGTTCTTGACAGAAAGGCACTAGGAACAATATGATTATGCTTGGAAGCGTCAGTGGCCTTCAATATTTGAAAATAAAATACAATGGAGGATATGATAAATTCATTGGATAAATTGTATGAAAATCCCTCAGCCTCCTACAAGGTATTTCTAATGAAGATATTATTTGATATGAAGATGTTAGAAGGTTTTGATCCTTATGAACTAAAATGTATTATGTAATTTTGACTTAGAATGGTGAGTCGGTAAACTTGAAAAGGGGCCAGAGTGCCCAATAAATGTAATAATTCTATATATATTAATAAAATACATCATTTGTTGCAAGACAAACAAGGATAAGAGATAGGGGCTATGATTCCACAAGAGAGGGGGATAAAGGGAGTAAGTCCTTTTATTAGATTTATTTACCCATATTGGGTTTAATAGAGAAAAATAGTTACATGAGATTCTTTGGGGGAAGACTATGTGGTTCTTGATTTCATGTAATTATAGAAAAATCCATCATGGGATGTTTTGGGGGTTCTTCTCCATTTACTCTTACACTATTTCCTTTAGATTCTTCTTCTGTGCCATAACAATTGGGATCCTGTAAAGAAATGAGCTTGGTCTAATGTGGCCCTTTAGAATTGGCTCTTGGATTTTGTGTTTGATTTATTCATTCTCCAAAATACAGTTTACTTAGATTACATTAATGAATGGAATACAAAAGACTATAAAATGCAAAGCATACAAACTAGCTAGAATGGTGGTAGTTTATCCCTAAAGAGAGAGATGTGTCGGTTATGCTCATTTGCAATAAGTTGATTACAAAGAGGCTGAAAATGGATTTTAATATAAATAATCAATGAGAAAACCCTAAACATCCAAATTCCTAACCCTAGAAGATGAAACACCAAAAGGTTTATGGGCCCTCATGTTGTTAGTTGATACATCAACTTCCTGATGGTGTTACTTTTTCATACGATCTTTGTTTGGGGCACTCAGTAGCCCATTGGAAAGATATAGATGAGAAGTACACATTATGAATATCCCATTACATGCCTTTGACATCTATTTGGTTCTTCCATGTCAGTAAAACATTGTCAAGGGCCTCAAAACTGTAACATCCGCGACCATCCATGCCGGGCCACACTGCGCCAGAGAATGCTTTCTATTCTCTCTGCAGAACATACTGTAACATACCGAGAATCCAACTGAGATATGCCACAAAAATTTTGTGAACTGCATGCAATTAAAATATATGCACATAGAACTCTTGCGGAAGTATATATATATATATATATATATGTAATGTAAACAACCAAATACATATGTAAATGCACAGATTCACACTGAAATAATAGTAAACGTATACATGTAGCATATACAGGAAATACCTAGAAATATACAGACAATTATAACCACACATAAGATAAACCCATAAAAATACACACATAAATAACAATGCAGTGTGTAAATTTATCACACAATTGACACTTATCTTGGCAAGAATGTCACCAACTGTGTGCAGACCTTCCACGAAGCTCCTAGCTTTAGACCACACTGCTCATCACTCTCAGTAGTGGGTCACCCCCGATATGGGACTAAACTCCACCCGGGTAAAGGGATTTGTAGGCTCGGCTTAGGCTATGAGAACTGCATTGTACAATAGGAAGGATTTCCTCCAAGGATTCACTTACACCCACAGCTCATAGAATCTCATTCCCCACATGCTTGTCCCACTCCAGGAGTGTACACCTTTACTTTCCAATAGTCCATCGAATTCTACACCTCCCTTTCCTTGGGCTTTAGCAACATGCCAGATCAGGAATTCTTAGAACTATGTAGCTGCTACTGGACTCTCTTGAGGAGAACTCACTTCCCCATCAAACTCTCTCACCTGGAGAGATTTTCTCACAGGTTTGAAAACCTGCTTCTTCAATCACAACAAACTCTCTCTCACCTAGAGAGAGTAGCGCACAGGCCTGACAACCTGTTTGTTCAAACCAGATCTTAAGAAAATACAACACCAACATTCTACTAACGCACAGGTGATGGTAATAACAAAAAACAGGTAAGGACATAGAATATGGTAGCAAACCATGCTCCTCCAAGGAACTGCATTGGAAAAAATAGCCAACCTTTAAGGCATAGCACGAGCTCATGCAAATATAGATGCACATGACTTCATAGGAACTACATAGGATATCTCAATGACTACAGGTTTCAGAGGTGCATGCCTGTTCATAGGTCGATAACGAAGGTCGTGTATTAGTACATGTGTGTGTGTGTGTGCTTGGAAAGAATGGTCAGAAGATCCCAAAATAGTAAGAATTACCACTTATAATTGCATGTGCCTGAGCTGACACATGGTGCTCATGAAGCACGTTCCTCTCCACTTGGAGTTCGTTCCTCTCCCCAAAGGAACTTAGGGTAATTGGGTTTATTTCCCAAACCTTATTCTTTTAGGGAATTAATAATATAATATTAGTCTCTTAGAGTTAATCCCTCTATCTTATCCCCTTTTCCTAGCGTCTTATCCCCTTCCCTTTCCCTACCTAGTGGAGCTTAGTCCCCCACTCTATTTTATCATGGTCGGTCTACACATAGTGATGTATTTATATTAAATATATGAGTATTTACACATATACAATAATAGCCTCACTTGTCTTTGCATCTAGGATCTCTAGCCTAATCATTACATAAGCCTTCTAGATTATTATAACTTGTCTCACCAGCCTATCAAACATGTTTACAATTCATAATTACAATTGGGGCTTTGCCTAGGGATATTACAATTCCAATGTATATTCAACTTCTCATGGAAATTAAACGAAATATTGAAGCCCATGAGACAAGTGTTCAAAATATTCAAGAAATCACACTTTCAATGCAAAGGAGATACATTATATAGGACATCAAGGATGAATATAATCAAGAAGAACATGCTTGGAATACTTTTGAGGATGACTTTTGTGATTGGTATATGGATAGTTGTCATTTCTAGGAAGAAAACCATTTTCATCTTCTATTTGATGACTCCACTCCACCTTTTGTAGAGCACATCCTTGAGAGTAGACAAGATATTTCTATGCACACACTAATTCATTTTTATTATTCTCCAGTAGTAGTGTATGAATTTTTATCCATTTCTACATATTTTTATCCACTTGACCAATGTCTCTCTTTGAAGCATCATTTTTAGTTGGCTATGGTGTTTCAATATCTTCAACGTGGAGTTCACATGAACACTTGGACATGGGACCCTGGTTTACAATGGTGGTTGGACTACTTCAACATGGTGGCTCACATTCCTACATGGAACCCTATTTCTCTAATCTACTTCATAACTATGGTCCACACTTATCCATGGGACTCTGGTATATAGTTGTACACCCTCATAGAAAGCATTGAGGACAACACTTTCATAAGGGTGATGGAATGCTATGTAGCTAGAGAGGTAGTGGGGGGCCTATTGGGACCATAGTGATAATAGTAGAGGGAATTCAATGTAAGGTGGAATAGGTCCACTATAGTACTAAATAAGGCCCACTATGGTAGTTAGATAAAATAAATGTAAGAGGACTTACTAGAAGGTTATATTTCTAGAAGACTCCTCTTCTATAATATTCTCAGGTGGTTGGTAGCACTATATAAAGGGGTTCAATCAATGTAATGGGTTATGAAGAGAAGTATTGTATTTGCAGTTGTAGCTCAATAGGGGGAAGCCCCCTCGAAGAGGAAAGTGAACAAGAGATGATCCCTTCCATAATAGAATCCATTGTATGGTGTTTCCCTACTTCAACGGTTTTCTTATAATAAAGTGTGGTTTTCATATATTCTTCTTGGATCTATTCTAGTGTATTTGTATTCAAATATTTGGTTCTTAACATTTCAAGAGAGTTCTGACAAAAATTCTATAGATGGAAATGACGAATGATGATAATGAAATGTCCATTATGAATGTTGATGAAAACATTGACGATGTTTAATATTATGTGGGTACATCAGACATCCTTAAGTCTTGAAACCCACCCCCCCATATTGTCAAGGCATATGTCTAGTCTAATCATGTCAATTTTCGACACATACAGACAGAAATTGAAAAACTTTCAACATTGGTCCCATTCATTACTCACCATGCGAGGTCAGTGGAAGACATTTGTGATGGGTGTATTGAAAGTTCCATGAAATTTCAAGAGAGTTCCAACAATGATTCTATAGAAGGGAATGATGAATGATGACAATGATACATGCATGATGAACATTGATGAAAATGTCAATGATATCAAATATTATGTGGGGACATCATACATCCTTGAGTATTGAAACCCTCCCATATCATCAAGGCATGTGTCTACGCTAACCATGTCAAGTTTTGACACATACATGCACAGATTGAAAATTTTTCAATGTTAGCCCCATTCATTGCTCACTATGAGGGGTCGGTGGATGACATTTGTGATGGGTGTATTGGAAGTTCCATGACATTTCAAGAGAGTTCCAAGAAATATTATATAGATGTAAATGATGAATGATGACAATGAGATGTCTGTTATGAATGTTGATGAAAATATGGATGATCTCAAAGATTATGTGGGGACATCAGACATCCTTGAGTCTTGAAACCCTCCCATACCATCAAGGCATGCGTATAGTCTAAATGATCCATAGTTAGGAGCAAAACAAACTGATTAAATGACTGAATACAATAAACATAGAGATATGAAGAACAACACATATATCTAGTGAACGATATACTCTATTGAATAAATGAAATAGGCTAAAACTGTAAAATTGCAGAACTGAAACTCTTGCTCGAATGGTGGTAGCTATCTCTAAGAAGAGATGTGGCTGCTATGTGCATGATTACAATGACACTCCAGAGGCTTTTTTGATATTACTCATGAATGCCAAAACCCTAGACATCCAAAAAC
>CBVK0100692235.1:0-11183 GCA_900067695.1 Picea abies | reverse complement strand
CAACAAATGATAAAGGAGTTCACCCCTCTCTTGGGCTACATCTCCTGGTCCAGCTTCCAATGGATCTTTTATATTATTTGCTCAAAGTGCTAAAATCAGTGCTTTACAATGCTCAAAATGCCAAATAGATGGCTCCAATGGCTCCAAAATGTCAAAAAACCCCTAGCTGGGCTTTTTCGACACTTGGTTTGGCCAAAAAATGAAGAAGATAAGCTTCCTGGAAGTTTCCCCTTCAAGCTTGCTATCTCCGGTTCGCCAAATCGCACCTCTGTGTGTGTCTAACTTGGCTTTTAGGCATTTCCCGTGCCTAAACCCAGCTCCCGTGCGCATTCCCGTGATTGGTTCCAAAGTGTCGCATCGTTAATGGATTTTGGGCCCCCAAAGGCATAGGTGTTGGGCGCATGGGGGGCCATATGGCCACGCCCAATGCATAAAAAGGGCTATGTTTGCAAGGTTGATTGTGGCCGTGACATGTGTCCAGGCGCGTGGGGTTGGAAAACCATTTGAAAAAAAAAACACGCGTGCGAATATATGTGGAGTGGTCATATGGGATATGGCGCATGTAACCGGGGCTGGGGCTTAGCCCCAACCCGGACCCTACACTCATCCGTTGAATTAATTGATTTGAAATATATTTCAAACCATATATATAACAAGTAACAACTTGTGGCGCGCTGGTTGGGCTGCCTTTACCAAGACTTTGCATTCGGTGGGGGAGGTCCAGGGTTTGAACCCCATAGACTCCATAGAATATTTTGCATAACAAAACATTACATGGTGCCATGTGGCAACCCATGCCTGGGCCATGTGGCACCTCCCAATTTACCATTAAAGAGCCACATGTCAAAATCTCATTCGTCCACATGATTTCCAACTGTTTGCCAACTCAACACCTACCACGTCACCATCATTCCACGTCACCTGCCATGTGTGAGTCGTACCCTGCGACGTCAACATGTACAAACTGTACAGTCAACAATTTTTTTTATCTTGTTTGGCAAAACGAACAGAACGAGATATCTCACTCATCCGATGTTCGTTTGAATCTGTTCGAAGTGCGTTGGGTTCGTGACAACGAGGCCTACGTCCCTGTTCGTTTTGAAGTGATTTTGAGCAGTTTGAATTTTGAGGAAAATTTGATCCCCTGGATCACATACCATATGTCATGACAGTGACAATGGTGAAGAGATCACCAACTTCACAAAAAAAGGAACCCAAACCGTCCCTTGCTCGGTTGCCCGAATTTTTCTGCTTTGTTTAGCTTTGATACCACCTATCAGGTTGCTGGAGAACCTTTGGTTGGATGGCATAATCATCCAACATTCCCCATGACTTGTGGCACCACCATTGTTCAACTTAGTGATAAGGCCACATCAATTTATTTGGCCTGGACTACGGCTTACTCTTTGTTTTGTTTATTACTTAACAATGTATGTTTGCTTCTTATACTTAAAGCATTCAACAAGTAAAGAGTGCACACATACACAGTAACAATGAAATGCAAGTGGGAAACCAAACCGACCTAACACCCAAATTTCTATAAAGTGTGCCGAGTCTTCAACTTGTGCCACAACGGAGATACAATAACAAGGAGCTTTCGCTCAAGTTTACACAAGAACTTGTGAGAAACACAACAAATTTCCTTCGCCTTGCAACCTTCTTCATGCCACTGAATGAAACACTTGACGAATGACTTCAAATTCACTTCATGCTTCAAGCTTGCGGTTCATATTGCCCTTGCCTTCGTTTGCTCGACTTGCAACACTCAGCTTCACCACCCAAGTCTTCTTGTCCAACAACTGTCTTTCTTCAAGAAGAACTCACCCTCTTATGCTCTTTGGTGCAGAATCCTCAAGATGGCTCAAGTCACCCACCATGGTCAACTTGGCCCCTTGGGAGGATCTCACCCTCTCTACCTCAGACCGACCTCACACCCTCAAACTTGCAATTGTGAAGAATGAATTTCACCTGCCAATATGCCCTTCGTTTTGTCTCCTCGGTTTATATAGATGCCCAACTCTCCCAACCGATGCACCCCTTTACCTTGGAGCTGATGTGAGCTTTCGTAACTCACCCATTTAACTCTTGGGCCGACTTTTGCATAAGGGGCACGTGTCCCTTGGATGAGTCAGTCAACTCACTCAAGCATACCCTTCTTCATCTAGCCAACTCATCGTTTTCATTTGGGCGCCCAAGTCATGCCCATGACTGATCGTCAACTAAATGTTTGGCTAAGCGTCCATTGCACAACAACTTGGTCAGCTCCCCTGGCGCGCTGGGTGCCCAAGGTGTCTGAGCTCCCCTAATCCGTTTCTTGGTTGGGCTGGACACCTTGTTTGTGAAATTGTCCAACCGATGCCCCTAGCCAACCCATCATTTTGATGATGCACCCATCTCTTCGTGGAGCGCCCATCCCATGTCCATATCTCTGCTAAGCCAATGTTTTAACTTGTGTCATAAGCTGTCTTTGGGTGAAGTCATTCCTTGGCATGGTGCGTGCCCAAGGAACCCCAACTTCTCCATATATGAAGACCCTTCGTCTTCTCATTCGAACCGAGTGTCTTCCCTGTTTGAATCGTCTGTCTTGGTTTGCAATGGAGGTGCGTGCATGCTTGGGATGGGCACCCCAAGCCTTACATTACCTCTTACGAGTGAGACCCCCAAAATTGCTCGGACATTTTGGCCCTTGCTAAGTCATAAGTGAGTGGTATATTTGACTTGCACGCTATTGGGTATACTCTTGGATTATAGTCATAGCCAATTGGTTAGATCTCAAGCCTAGCCCACCTTACTCAAACAAGTTACTAATTCCCATGGTTAAAAAAACACCTAATTTTATGAGTAACTTCGAAATGATGAAAGCAAGGGTGGCGCGTTCAATCCATGGGAAGGTAGCGCTTGTAGCGGCACACAAATCTGTTTTAGCTGCGTCATACTCTATTCAATTCTATATGGACAAGAAAGGAGTATGATTGGTTACTCAACAAAATACTGAGACTCCCTGGCCCAATGGATAAGGCGCTAGTCTATAAAACCATAGATTTCGGGTTCGATTCCCAACAGAGTCGCTATGTCCCTAAGCACTGAGCTCTCTCTATTAGTAATGTTGATTTCCATTTTAGCCGTGCCATACTTTATGTGGCTCTATATGGGCAGGAAAGCAAGATGATCTTTTTAGTTGCGTTGTACATTATGTGACTCTAAATGGGCAAGAATAAAAGATGATCTAGTAATAGGTGAAGGTTAATGGATAAGGCGTTCATCTACAAAATCAAAGATTTCGGCTTCGATCCCGAGCAGAGTTGCAACAACCCTGAGTTTTCTGTGAGATATGGTGACTTCCATTTTTGTTTCTAGCGTACAAGGACTCTTTATTTTTTGGTTTGATTGTTTTCTTCATAGGGCAGGCATATAGGGCATGTAATTTTCTTCTCAGAAACAATTATTAAGTAGCAGAAGGATTCGTTTTCTTGTCAGAAACAATTATTAGGTATTTGATTTGTGATTGTTGTATGCATAAGTCAATCATAATTCACTCCATGTTTTTTTACTTTGGAAATTAAATTTTTTGTCTTGTATATATATGTATAAATAAATCAAAGTTTACTTTATGTTTTTCAAATATTAAAGGGTTTAGATTTATGGGTGAGATGGTTTGCCCAATCTCTTCTTTGGTTTGAAGAGTTCAAGATGAAAACAAAGAAACCAATGATAAATGTTTAATGGTGTGGAGGTTTCTCAATATCGAAAAAATGTACCACCTTTGTGGTGAACTTGTCACTTCATTGTTCCTAGATATGTTGAAAAAGATTAGTCCCAACACACTCTCACTTCATTATTTTTAGTTAGGCTTTAATCCCAGGTTCAAATCCCCAATGAAACTTTATCTATTGTGACAAGGTTAGAAGAGTACCGGTCAGGTCGCTGGAGAACCTTCGGTTCGATGACAAAATCATCCAACGTTCCCAATGACTTGAAACACCGCGATTGTTCAACTCAGTGGCAAGGCCACATCTTTTTAATTTGCTTTGATGCCTTACTCTTCGTTTAGTGTATTACTTAGCTACAATGTGTGTTTTCTTCTACTTAAAACATTCAACAGGTAAAGAGTGCACACATACACAATAACAACAAAATGCATGTGGGCTGACAAACCGATGTAATACCTGAATTTTTATAACAAAGATAGAAGTGTGCCGAGTCTCAAATCGTGCCACATCGAAGATACAATTACAAGGAACTTTCACTCAAGTTTACACAAGAACCTGTGCGAAACACAACAAACTTCCTTCTGTCGCCTTGTAACCTTCTTCGTGCCACTGTTCGAAACACTCGACGAATGACTTCAACTTCACTTCATGCTTCAAACCCACAGTTCATACTTCCCCTGCCTTCGTTTGCTCGACTTACAACACTCAGCTTCACCACCCATTGAGTTTTCTCATCCAACAACTACCTTTCTTCAAGAAGAACTCGCCCTCTTCTGCTCTTCGATGCAGACTCCTCAAGACGATTCAAGTCATCCACTAGGGTCGACTTGGCTCCTTGGGAGGAGCTCACCTTCTCTATCTTAGACCTGCCTCAGACCCTCAAACCTGTGATTATGAAGAAGGATTGTCACCTGCCAATATGCCCTTAGTTTTGTCTCCTCCTTGGTTTATATAGGCGCGCAAATCTCCCAACTGGTGTGCCCCTTTACCTTGGAGTCAACTTGACCTTTGGTAACTTGTCCGCATATTTCTTGGGCCGAATTTTACCTAAGGTGTGTGTGTCCCTTGGGTGAGTTGGCCAACTCACTCAAGCACACCCTCCTTTATCTAGCCGACTCATTGTTTTCATTTGGGTTCCCAATTCATGCCCATGCCCGATCATCAACCAATTGTTTGGCTAAGTGTCCATCAAACGACACCTTGGTCAGCTCCCTTTGGTGCCCAAGGTGATCGAGCTCTCCCAATTCAAGTTCGCCTTCCATTTGTTGGTTGGACCAGACACCTTGTCTGTCGAGTCATCCAACAAACACCCTTTGCCAACCCATCTCTACGTGGAGTGCTCATCACCTTCCCACATCTCTACCAAGCCAACATCTTAACTTGTATTTCTGTTCTAAGACTTTTGCAACCATTGTTATGATGAGGTATTTCTTTCAGAATCATCGCATTGATTTTTTATTTTCGACGTTTCAGACCAAACCGATGTGGTCCATCATAAGGAAAAGTTTTTGAGATATGAAGGAAAAATGATAAAACACGTGTATAAATACATGAATTTTTTTTAAGAAGAGCTGACTTATTAAAATATGAAATCTCAAAATATAAAACCTAAAAGATAAATTATTTATTAATTAATTTCTAGAATCAGTCCATGTGGTTAATGTTCACATCCAATTTTGACTAATTTTCCACCCATCATCTTTGTTTAGATTGTTAGGTTGTTTTTCAATTTCGATGGCTTCCCTAAATTTCCTATTGTGATAGTGATCTATCTTGGCAATAATTTTGGCGTCTTCAATACAAATGTGATGTTTAGTTTTGTCTGAATGTTCTGCCAAAGCTAAGGGATGAGTGCGATTGTGCTTGATGTCAGCGACATGTTCTTGAATCCTAATTCTAAAGGAATGACCTGTTTCTCCTATGTATTGGTTACCACACGAGCACGAGATCATATAGACACCCTTTTGTTCAATGTGATCAACATGGTCTTTGACTGATGTAAGGGAATTCCTAATAGTGTTTAAGGGTTTGAAAGTTGCCCCAATGTTTTTCTTCTTCAAAATCCTAGCAAGCTTGTGTGTTTTCCTTTGTATGTAAGGTAAGAAAACCTTGGGCGCATCATTATTTGTTTGTTATTTATTTCTAGGTGTTTTAATGGCATTTCAAAAGGCTTTAATCACTTGATGTTTTTTATAGCCATTGTCCTTGAAAACATTGAGGAGATGAATTTTCTCTTCATCAAGGTGTTCATCATCAGAGATTCTGAAGGCCCTAGTAGCTAGGGTGTTGAGAAACCCTAATATTTGGGCAGGGTGATGATGGGAATTGACATGAAGGAATTGTTCGATGTGAGTTTTCTTCCTATAAATTTGGTGGGCTAAGGATCCATCAGGTCTTTTTGTGACTCTAACATCTAGAAAAAGAAGACTGCCTTTATCTTCGACCTCCATAGTGAATTTGATGTGCTCAAATTGTTTATTGAGGTGATTCACAAATTCATTTAATTTGTCACAACCATGGGGCCAAATGACAAAAGTATCATCGACAAAGCTATTCCAGTATTTGGGTTGGAAGGGTGAGGAGATAAGGGCTTTGCTTTCTAAATCCTCCATGAATAAACTAGCTATGATGGGAGAGAGGGGGGATCCCATAGCAACCCTGCAGGTTTGTTCATATATGTCACCCTGGAAACTAAAAAATGTGGATTTCAAACACATTTCAACTAACTTAGTAGTACCTTGGTTAGTGACGTTCTTGATGACCTCCATAGCTCCATCAATGGGAATTTTAATAAAGAGAGAAACAACATCAAAACTTACGAGGGTGTCATCCTTTTCCAATTTGATGTTTTTGATCTTGTTTACAAAGAAGGTGGAATCTTTAACAAAAGAGCTGGTAATAAATAATAAATAATTTATCTTTTAGGTTTTATATTTTGAGATTTCATATTTTAATAAGTCGACTCTTCTTAAAAACTTTTCATGTATTTATACACTTGTTTTATCATTTTTCCTTCATATCTCAAAAACTTTTCCTAATGATGGACCACATTGGTTTGGTCCGAAACGTCGAAAATAAAAATTCAATGCAATGATTCCGAAAGAACTACCTCATCTTAGCTTGTGTTGTAAGCAGTCTTTGGGTCAATTCATTCCTTGGCACGACACACGCCCAAGGAACCCCAACTTCTCCATATATGAAGACCCTTCATCTCCTCATTCAAACCGAGTGTCCTGCATGCCCAGATCGTCCGTCTTGTTCTGCGGTGGAGGTAGAAAGCGCTTGGGATGGACGCCCCAAGCCTTACATACTCCCCCACTCCAAGTCATTGTCGTCCCAGAAACATCCACATAAATCTTTTCTCTTCAAGTTTCTGCCCAAACTCATGCCTCCATTGTTATTGCTGTTGGAAACCCCAAGTTTTCGTGCCAAGATGAAAACTCCAAATTCTGCCTTAGCGAAAACTTTAAGTTTCTTGTGAAGTGGAAACCCCAACTTTCTACAACATCTGTGATCATCTATAACACCATGCAACCATCCACGCTACCCAAAGTCGTGGTATGAACAACCTACCTCTTCCCTAACTCTGTCTGCAATGTTGTCCAAGCTACCTTTATTGTCACGACGATTGCTCTTTGCCCCACTACGATCACAACCGTTGTTGCAACCCCAATCAGAACTGAAAAAAGTCTAAGTGTTGAACAATTATGTCGAACTACTGTACCGATACTCCAACCATATCACTGATGTCTTCACACACTGCATATGCCTCCACTTCTTGAACAAGTTGGGTAGCTAATCCAAATTCATGCCCAATATATGAAAGTGTACTTCTCCACGACTTTCCATAGTTGTTTCTATCCAATGTTCACCACACGCTCAACCCCAAAACACTAAGGCAAAATTGCAATAGTCTCTTTGCTATTGTCATTGTCCAACTCCGTCAGGAAGTTCCTCCGCAACATTCAAGCATTGCACAAACAAATCACTATGCTTCCGGAGTTTGACCCCTTCACTATGTTGTTGTACACTAACTTGTCTAAATACCGAATTAATTGGATGGCTGATCCAACCATCTTCACCTGAACAAAGGAACGCCTCCATGTCAAAACCGATCTCCGTCCGCAACTTGAATCTTATACACAACATCTCGCCATGGAAAACTCCCTCGCCCCACCGTGCTGCTATGTCACTCCAAAACAAGGTCTTCTTCTAGCTTCTTAACTTCATCATCTACCCTGACTGCGAAAACTGCTGTCACTTCCTCCCATCATTGCACCCTGCTCATCCCACATCCAGGCTATTCGAGAAGTCAAGGAAATCACTGCACGTCTACCACCCATGTGACCAACCGAATTCACTCTCTTCACTCATCCCATAAACTATAGGATCCACAAAACTACCTCATCACCACTTGCAACCATGCCCTCCATGGCACCATGGTTTGCTGACAAGTCTGTCTAAGTCAAGTGTGAGCCTGGCTTCATCGGTCAATCTCCCATTTTCTTCATCGCCTATTTACGAAATTCCCCAAGTGCACAAGTCTCGCACATCCAACAATCGTCACCACACTACTACTTCGTTCATGCTGCGTTTCAACCTATCTATGAAATCCTCCGACCTATAAAAGTCAACACCTGCCTTCACAAGTGTCCCAACGTACTGTACAAAGTGTTCCAAGGAAAATGAGTGACCACAACTCCCATTTTTCTCTTGGAACGAATTGAATCGTTTCTTCCCAAGTTGTTTCCTTTTTTGGATTTTTGTCACAACGATCAATTCATCACATGATGACTTAATAAAAATGGCTAAGGCACCCATGCTTCCATAACACCTCACCCAACCTCCTCTCAAATGAAGTGCGTGTCTCATTGTCTTCTTCATAACAAAAATCCCCTCAACGCACCTCATAAGAGAGCTTGACAACAATCCAACTCGTCCCCATATCTGCAACCAAATATTCCTAAGTCCACTTCTTGAACTCACCCAAGCAAGTTGTTCCAAGTCTTCGTTTGCATCACCCACCCCAGGGCGCTCGAAACTGCTCCATGAATCTAGTGAAGGTCACAACACTTGGAACTCCCCCAAGTTTACAATGGAAACATGTCATACTTGTCCTTCATCAAGATTCCCCATTTCCCTTCAAAGAACCCATTGCAACAACTCAAATTACACAAAGAACTTGAAACGATCACGCTCATTCATGACATCTCCCACAACTCCATGGTTCAAGTCATCATACTGTCACAGGTTTGCAACTCATCCCAAACCACCAAGTTTGATTACAAAACAAACCTCCTTGCTGTGGCTTAAGAGCAAGTTCTTCCCCATCAATTTTCAGCTAAGTCTAAAACCATTATGTGCCCAAGTCACCACACTCCCATCGAACTCCCTGTCCACACCTCGGTTTTCTTTGTCACCAAGGTGCCAAACTCCACGACACACTCTGTCACATCAATCCATCGCTACAACTGAAGGTCTACAACAACATGACCCAATCACAATGTGTAGTGAATTCCAACATAGACACGTTTCAACGAGGTGCATCCAAACTGTTTGCCTCAAGTCTCCAACTCAACTTTGCGATACACAAAACTTCATCTAAGTCACCTTCTCCATGCAACCAACCAAACCCATCTTCAATGCCTATCATCTTTGCACCTTGAATGATTCCGCATCAGGACACCATGCACTCAGAGCTCGACTGTCAAATCATCTTGCTGCTAATCGACTTGTGTAACTCTACACAAAGAGTCACCTCGTCCGAAAGCTGCGATTGTTGTCCACAACCCAATTGACTCAACTGTTGTTCTCGGTGATGCACGCCACAAAGATGGCATGGTGAAAACTTGCTCAATGAATTGCCTTGTGACCCAAACTGCATTATGATATCTCATGTCACGACAATGACAAAGCTCACCAAATTGTCCACCAAACCAATTTCCACAGTTTGCTCTGATGTGCGATTTGTTTCATGCTCTGATACCACTTGTCATGACAATGACAGTGGTGTAGAGCTCACCAAATGCACAACATAATGAACCCAAACTATCCCTTGCTTAGGTCCTTGAGTTCTACACTTTGTTTAGCTCTCATAACACATGTCATGACGATGAAAGTGGTGAAGAGCTCACCAACTACACAACAAAAGGAACCCAAACTGTCCCTTGCTCGACTGCCCGAATTCTGTGCTCTATTTAGCTCTGATACCACTTGTTAGGTCGCTGGAGAACCTTCGGTTGGATGGTAGAATCATCCAATGTTCCCAACGACTTGTGGCACCACCACTGTTCAACTCGGCAACAAGGCCACATCGATTTACTTGGCCCAGACTACGTCTTACTCTTTGTTTTGTTTATTACTTAACAATATGTGTTTGCTTCTTATACTTAAAACATTCAACAGGTAAAGAGTGCACACATACACAGTAACAATGAAATGCAAGTGGGAAACCAAACCGACCTAACACCCAAATTTCTATAACAAAGACAAAAGTGTGCCGAGTCTTCAACTCGTGCCACAACAAAGATACAATAACAAGGAGCTTTCGCTCAAGTTTACATAAGAACCTGTGCGAAACACAACAAACTTCATTCGCCTTGCAACCTTCTTCATGCCACTGAACGAAACACTTGACGAATGACTTCAACTTTGCTTCATGCTTCAAGCTTGCAGTTCATACTGCCCTTGCCTTCGTTTGCTCGACTTGCAACACTCAACTTCACCACCCAAGTCTGCTTGTCCAACAACTGTCTTTCTTCAGGAAGAACTCACCCTCTTCTACTCTTTGGTGCAGACTCCTCAAGATGGCTCAAGTCACTCACTAGGGTTGACTTGGCCCCTTGGGAGGAGCTCACCCTCTCTAATTTAAACTGACCTTAGACCCTCAAACTTGCGATTGTGAAGAATGAATGTCACTTGCCAATATGCCCTTCGTTTTGTCCTCTCGGTTTATATAGATGCCCAACTCTCCCAACCGGTGCACCCCTTTACCTTGGAGCCGATGCGACCTTTGGTAACTCGTCCATATAACTCTTGGGCTGACTTTTTCCTAAGGGGCGCGTGTCCCTTGGGTGAGTCGGTCGATTCACTCAAGAGTGCCCTTCTTAGTCTATCTGACTCATCGTTTTCATTTGGGCGCCCCAGTCATGCCCATGACTGATGGTCAACCAAACGATTGGCTAAGTGTCAGTTGCACGACACCTTGGTCAGCTCCCCTTGGCGCGCTGGTGCCCTAGGTGACTGAGCTCGCCTAATTCAAGTTCGCCTTCCATTTCTTGGTTGGGCTGGACGCCTTGTCTGTCGAATTATCCAACCGGCGCCCCTAGCCAACCCATCGTTTTGATGATGCACCCATCTCTTCGTGGTGTGCCCATCACCTGCCCACATCTCCACCAAGCCAACATTTTAACTTGTGTCGTATGCTGTCTTTGGGTGAAGTCGTTCCTTGGCATGGCGCGTGCTCAAGGAACC
>CBVK0100692234.1:0-11183 GCA_900067695.1 Picea abies | reverse complement strand
TAATTGTATAAGGACCAAATCCCCTTTTGCGGATTGGTCATCGGACAATTACAAAGGGCAGAATAAGAAGTCGGCCCCAACAGTTATTATGGAAGTCCCATAATTAATTAAAGGTGGGTTTACCCAACCAAAATGAGAGGTCGACCCTGCTAGTTGTGACCTTTCACACGTGCCAGTCTTGTATAAATAAGAGGCTAGTCCCTCACTTCAAATACACAACTCACTTGCTCATTCTCTTATGAGGCAAGCTGCAATTACCAGTTGGAGAGAGGAGAAGAAGGGTGGCGCATCTTTTGGAGAGGACTATCTGTATTGGTTTGAGTTATCTCTTGAACATTGTTTAAGTTATTTATGATAAGGAAGTTTTGCTGGGTTTTCTTCCCCTAGAGGGTTTCCCAGGATAAATGTTGTGTCTCTTGTGATTCTGTATTTCTCAGTGATCTTGTTCTTATTATGCTCTTATCTATTGAAATGCAAAGAACTATAATAATGGCATAAACATTAACAAATTATAACCTTCCAGATGCTCACCCAAACAGGTCGTGAGAACAATGAATTGTTTCCCTTAAATTGAAGACCTACAAGAATATTCACATAAATAAATGTCTTGCTTGCTGAAAGACTTACACATGTGCGTTATAAGGTTTGCATTACCCATACCGCACACTGTGTACCTCTATTTTCAAGTGGCATTGTGGTGCTACCTTTTCAAGCTTAACATTATCCACTAGGAGCACCCAAATGTTTGGACATTAACTAATTAATGGCAATATATGGGCTTGGAAAAAGGATGCATTGAAAACAAAGGTGCAACACACCCTCTACAAAGACTTACACGTGTGCGTTATAAGGTTTGCATTACCCATATGGCACTATGTGTACCTCTATTTTCAAGTGGCATTGTGGTGCTGCCTTTTCAAGCTAAGTTATCCACTAGGAGCACCCAAATGTTTGGACATTAACTAATTAATGGCAATAAATGGGCTTGGAAAAAGGATGCACTGAAAATGAAGGTATACCACACCTTTACAAAGACACCTATAGATGAGACAATACGAGCCCTTGTATGTCATGAAACCCATGAACCTATGAAGTCTAATCGCCATCCACCTCATATCCACTACATGACCTTGAAGGGGTTACCCTTTGAAGTTTGGAAGCATCCCTTACTTGAGGGTTTTGGCTCAACCAATAGGGGTTTTAAGAGACCCCTCCAATACCTAAACTTGGTGAATCGCATAGGGTCTTTGAGCACTTGTTTAATTTGATGAGGTAGTTTTGATGCACATGTTTAGGTGGCTCATGTATTAGACGTGATTTTACTTGCTATGATGTGTTTGACTTGAGATCTTTGGAGGGTGCATTCATTGTCTTTGCAGGACCCTCTTTGGTGGACAGTTTTGAAAGAACAAACCTGGCTTGGGCTTCCTTGGGGCATGAGCCTACAAGTTGGACGCCTTAGCCCACACTTCAGACGATGGATGTATCCTTTGGAGGCTTGAGAGGGCACCCTAGAGGATCTCACCTAGCCCCTGTTAGCCCAACGATTTTCCTTTGGAGGCTAAATCGTTGCACTTTTTGGGCTTGTGTCTTGTTGGGTGCTAGGGTTTCGTGGAGATGATGATGATTAATGGACACTTGGTACTTTGGGATGGGAGGACCCCTTGCATTGTGGAGGAGACACTTGGCTTGAGGACACATGGCCTTTGGAGGCCTAGCACTTTTTCCTACAACCCCAATGACTTCTCCAAAGTACCAAAACATCACCCTTTAGGGTGTGACGTCATGTTTCTAGGGTTTCTTTCGTGCATTCTTAAAGTTAAAATAATATTATCTTGTAAAGGGGCAAAATAAAGGGAAATGTCTCCCTTGTTTTGTGGTTTACCCTTGTTAAGTGGACAAACTTTATTTTAGATGTTTGGTATAAATAAAGATCAAACTCATTTCATTTGAGATATGACTCTCCCATCTTGGAGAAGATACTTGGCTGAAATTTTTTCCCTCTTTGGGAAAAATCGATTTCTCTTTCTTATACAATTTTTGGATGTTGAGTGTTTATCATGTCGAGGAAAGTGGTGCACTATCTCTTGGAACCTTGTCTATTGCCTTGTGGTGGAATTTACTTCGTAAACTAGGGTTTGATCTTGCATCTTGTAGAATTGGTAAGGAAATTTCTGCATTAGTTGGTATTTTCTTCTTATTCCATGCTATTCTTGTTTGAAACCCTAGGCGGAGTATAAGTGCATACACCCTCAACCAAGTTTCATCTCTTTTGTTGGTTGATAAGTTTTTTTTTTTTTTTGTTGGTTGATAAGTTTTTTTTTTTTTTGGCAAGATTGCTAGGAGGAGTACAAGGGTGTACACCCCTAGGGATATTGTGGGCCTAACTATCACATACCAGACTCCATTTACCCAATATATTAAAGGCACTAATCTGAAAATTGCATTGGAGAAATAAATTACTTGCATTTTAAAATGTGATTTAACGAGATATTGATTTGGTTCAAAGTGCAATCAATTGAATGTTTTACATGCCTACTTGAGCCACTAGGGCATCTCATTTAGCCAAAGTATTCTTGTTGCTGTCATAAATCTAATGCTACAGCCGTTAGGGCTGCAGAAAACATCTCAGCTGCTCATTGTCCATCATCTTGACGGTTTACTAGTGGATTTTTGGGATTGGAATTTGCTGTTGTAGCAAACCTTTGGTACAGCCATAAGGCTGCTGTTATAAACTTCTGAAAAAATCTCTTTACAGCCCTAAATTGCCATCAAAGGTTGTGCTTGGATGTTGGATAATTGCTAAATTACTTGCATTGGAAAATGTGATATAACGAGATATTGATTTGGTTCAAAGTGCAATCAATTGTATGTTTTACATGCCTACTTGAGCCACTAGGGCATCTCATGTAGCCAAAGTATTCTTGTTGCTGTCATAAATCTAATGCTACAGCCATTAGGGCTGCAGAAAACATCTTTCTTTCACTCATTACTCACTTGCCAACCGCCAAAATAGCTTGTAAACTTGTACTTTTGTTCAGCTGCTCATTGTCCATCATCTTGACGATTTAATTATGGATTTTTTGGATTGGAATTTGATGTTGTAGAAAACCTTTGCTACAGCCATAAGGCTGCTGTTATAAACTTCTGAAAAAATCTCTTTACAGCCCTAAATTGCCTTCAAAGTTTGTGCTTGGATGTTGAATAATTGCTTACCTTGTTTAGTGCTCCATTGTCCAATAATTTTTTTATGCTTTTGATCGTTAATTGTGCAGGTGTTATAACTTTCTTATTGCTGATATAAATCTGATATATGCTGCAGTTCTGGGACAGCAAGCTTATCTTGTTGATTTCCCTTAGGTTTTGAGGCTTATATTACAACATATTGTCTTGTTTTGGTGTTCTAACATTGTTTTGCAGGGATACAACCTTCACAACCATCTCCCACCTTCCAAGACCTCTTTCCCGAGCCTCAAAGCCTCTCATGCCTTTGACCATAGGGGTGTTTTTCTCATTTCCTCACTATCTCATTGCAATCCCCCTAGAGTCACCCGGGATTCCCGTCTTGTGTAGGATTTCTCCCTCACTAAAGCGAGGGGAGGATTTATATAAGGTGACAGTGGATAGACTCTTCAATAGTTCTCGCCATCTTGTGGATTGGGTCGGGCCTTTCCCAACCTACAATTTGTGCGATAACAGGCATGTCCCAAAGTCACCAATTCATGGTACCACCAGTCATGGGCCTCTCCGTCAAAATGCAGGGCATAGAATTCAATTGCCTTGTCCTCTATCATGGTATTAACCCGGAAGTATGTATTCAACTTTTGCACCCACGCTTGAGCAGTGAATTTGCACAAACCATCAAAAGAGGGAAAGGTGAGCTTCCCAACCTCCCTCCTAAGATCACCGTTCTACTGAACCCTATTAACTTCCCTTGATTTGTTCCTGTATTTGATATTGCAATAGTCCTGTAGTGACATGGCCACCTGGAAATCCTCACCCATAGCTTGGTACTCTCTTTAATAATCATCAAAAGTCTCATCTTGACCTTGTTACCCTTGATTCCCTACCTCTTGGTTCCTTGTGTACTGAGGCAAAAGAGGTCTGGGAACTATACTGCATGTGGTTCTAGTACCCACATGTGCTGGAATCTTATTGTTATTTCCCTTAGCATGGTTTCCATTATTCCCAAAGATACCCCCTGCACCATTATTGCCCCTATTATGACCATTAGTGCCCCCATTATCAATGTTAGCCCCATGGTTTTGGTTGGCTTGATTGGTGGTAATCAACTAAGTCAAGAGTTGTGCTAACTGTTGCTACCCAGTAGCTAACCCCTCTGAGATTTGCAAGGCCCTATTCTCATTTTCATCCCCCATGTCTCCCTTTGATTCTACTTACAGTTGGTTCTCTTCTACTATCTCTTCTTGGTGAAAAATATTTTTTTCCCCTCGTTGTCTCCTACTTCTGTAGTTGATGTATCATTCTCCCTCTTCTTGATTCATGAAATTTTAAATTCGCTCAGGCTGGCAAGACTGAGGCTCTGATACCATTGTAATGTTCCTCGCTAAAGTTTTTTTGGTGTTTTTGCTTGGTTATGTAATTTCGGAATTAAAACAAACAAATCGTATGCAATACTATACAGCAATCTACAAAACCTTGAATTATCTATATGACTCCAATGAAATACCACACACAAATCAAATCTTCCTTATGTTTAATTACTCCCAAATGGTTGCAATACACAATAAAATTCTAGCAATTAACACACAATGAAAGTTAAGAACCTGGAATGCCTTTGCTATAATCTATCCTTCAGATTAAATGAGAGATGGAGACCATGAATAGTTGCGCTGATATAACATCTCTCTTGTACAATACAGAACTGGTCTATATGCAAAATATAGTAAAGCATCGGTCTGTGGGAAGAGAAAATTGCTCCCAGAATTACATATATAATGAATCAACAACTAAACTCGATCCAAATGAAGGAAATAAGCTGCCAGTAGCCTGAAAATAAATGCTAACTAAAGGAACTCAGACCATCTTTTCTTTAAGCACCCAACATACAATTTTTTCCCCACTTTCTATTATAAAACGACCTCCCAGCAGAGATAATTTGATCCCTTTACATATTTAGGAGTTCTAGCTCTTATGGTGCATGCTCTTTCTTCACGCAAATCATATCTTCCTTCAAGAGAAACACAACTACACTTGGAAGTTCCCCAAGGACTCGCCCTCCTATGGGTATTTCACCCCACAACTCAATAAACTTAGCTCCCAATGAAGAATGTATCCCAGAAAATGAATAACTCTGCCTTGTTCCAACAAGTCGACCCTTGCAAGACACAACTCAACCGCCTCCTCCAATAACTCAACCACACATAAAAGTAGTCACTAAAGATATCTCAGCTATCAATGAAGCACATGGAAAAAATCTGGATGATCTCTTCTCCAAATGACCAGCTAGGGTGGATTTGTCACACCACCAAAACCAATCTCAGAAAATTCTCCTAGGGTTTTCGGCCCAAGAGTTCACAAAGCCACAAAGAGCTATATCCAATGAAAATTAGAAATTGACATGACCATAATGAGAGAGGGCGCCCCCTTTTTCCCTTTTTATCCTTTGGTTGACTCTTTTGCGACCCTTTATACCTTTTAATAAATTTAAGTGATTTTTAATATTCTCAATAGTCACTTAGCTACCTTTTGCCAATTTACCCAATATCACCTTTAAATTTAATTAATTCCCACTCGCATGACATTAAGTAAATAATTAATTCCCTTTTTTCTCCCTAACTATAGCCTATGGCAATTACTTAAGCTATTTCTTCAATT
This sequence comes from Picea abies, assembly GCA_900067695.1. Taxonomy (NCBI): domain Eukaryota; kingdom Viridiplantae; phylum Streptophyta; class Pinopsida; order Pinales; family Pinaceae; genus Picea; species Picea abies. Next base: position 5,345 of record CBVK0100692234.1, on the reverse strand, counting down.
CCTAGAGGAATCATTTGGAAAGGGACATTACATCTTCTCAGATATTAGAGGGATCAAATTACCCTTTATAGCAGCCATGATCATCCGCTTGGTCTTCACTTCCTTCTTCTTGTGAGTTGCAACCGTTGTTGATCTATAGGCAAAGACACAACATCCTTGACAATAACCCAGAGATCATTCTCTTCAAATAAGAGTTTAACCAATATCACCTTTAAATTTAATTAATTCCCACTCCCATGACATTAAGTAAATAACACTATAGCCTACGGCAATTACTTAAGCTATTTCTTCAATTCCTAGAGGACTCATTTGGAAAGGGACATTACATCTTCTCAGATATTCGAGGGATCAAATTACCCTTTATGGAAACCATGATCATCCGCTTGGTCTTCACTTCATCAGCCACAAAGAGCTATATCAAATGAAAATTAGAAATTGACATGACCATAATGAGAGAGGGCGCCCCCTTTTTCCCTTTTTATCCTTCGGTTGACTCTTTTGCGACCCTTCATACCTTTTAATAAATTTAAGTGATTTTTCATATTCTCAATAGTCACTTAACTGCCTTTTGCCAATTTACCCAATATCACCTTTAAATTTAATTAATTCCCACTCCCATGACATTAAGTAAATAATTAATTCTCTTTTTTCTCCCTAACTATAGCCTACGGCAATTACTTAAGCTATTTCTTCAATTCCTAGAGGACTCATTTGGAAAGGGACATTACATCTTCTCAGATATTAGAGGGATCAAATTACCCTTTATGGCAGCCATGATCATCCGCTTAGTCTTCACTTCCTTCTTCTTATGAGTTGCAACCGTTGTTGATCTATAAGCAAAGACACAACATCCTTGACAATAACCCAGAGATCATTCTCTTCAAATAAGAGTTTAACCAATATCACCTTTAAATTTAATTAATTCCCACTCCCATGAAATTAAGTAAATAATACTATAGCCTACGACAGTTACTTAAGCTATTTCTTCAATTCCTAGAGGACTCATTTGGAAAGGGACATTACATCTTCTCATATATTCAAGGGATCAAATTACCCTTTATGGCAGCCATGATCATCCGCTTGGTCTTCACTTCCTTCTTCTTGTGAGTTGTAATCGTTGTCGATCTATAGGCAAAGACACAACATTCTTGACAATAACTCAGAGATTATTCTCTTCAAATAAGAGTTTAACCCTGACTTTCCATGATAGGTAATTTGAGGCACCATCCAAATTTTCCTCAAATCTAAGGCTAGTTGAGGTCATTCAAATAAGAGTTTAACCTTGACTTTCCATGATAGGTAATTTGAGGCACCATCCAAATTTTCCTCGAATCTAAGGCTAGCTGAGATCATTCTCTTCAAATAAGAGTTTAACCCTGACTTTCCATGATAGGTAATTTGAGGCACCATCCAAATTTTCCTCAAATCTAAGGCTAGCTGAGGTCATTCAAATAAGAGTTTAACCTTGACTTTCCATGATAGGTAATGTGAGGCACCATCCAAATTTTCCTCGAATCTAAGGCTAGATGAGTTCATCTCTGAGATCTACTGCACAAACTCCCAGATCTAAAAGATTAGTCCTTGAAACAAATATTGAAACTCTCTAGTTATTGGTCCTTTCCCACAATTGATTTATTGTTGTAAGTCCTTGAGAATATCACTCAAAGAAGCAAGCTCTATTACCGTGTAAATTTTTCAAGCCTAGGTGACTGTTGTCCTAATATTCACTCATTAAATAACTCAAAACAGAATTTATTTAAAGGAAAAAAATTAAATTTTTGAACATACATCAATCACACTTCAGTAATATGCTCCTCTTCTTCTCCTTGAATGCACTTTGCCCTCTTCCAACCCTCTTGTTGTCTTCTCATATATGTGTATGTGAGAGCTCTCCTATCTTGTCCTATTTATGCTTTGAGAGAGGATAACTAATCTACTCAATCCTACCTGCTACCTATCTCAATCATGAGATGTACGGCTAAGAATAAATCATAATCTAAGTTGCCAATCTTCTAAAACTTCCAAAACATTTCATTCAAATTCCTAAGACTTGACTTCAAAACATTAGACTTTCACTTTATCATTTTTTTCAAGTGAAATTACAAGATAGAATTAGTGATCACCTCCCCAGTGTGGTCAACAAAAAAATGTTTTGAACCACTTCTTACACGTTCACACTCAACCTGTACAAAAATTTCCTACTCGAGTTACATCCTAGGCATTGTGAATGGATGGGATTCCTTCAATATTGATTTTTCACTCATACATAACAAGCTAGTGTCCATGAAAGTCACAAGCAAGGAGAAAAACCAGATATCTACATTCAATGGGAATTGCTCTACAAGTAGGGGTAGCTTTGCATTCCAAAAGAAGGAAATTAAATCCAATTGATAAGGAAAGCTCATACTTTCAAAATTGTTGGTCACATTGGTAGAGAAAGCACACAAGCACATTTTAAGAAATGTGCATTGTCCAAGCAATGTCACGATGTATGTTCATGGATGCACACTTTTTCACATAACCAAGCAAACGAATCACATGTTAGGGCTGTATACACCATTACTCAGGGTTTTTAGGCCATGGGAGAGCATTTCACACTTTTTCGCATAACCAAGCAAAGGAATCACATGTTGGGGTTGTATACACCATTACTCAAGCTTTTTAGGCCATGGGAAAGCATTTCCATGGATTTCCTGGGAGGTTTCCCAAGCAAAAGGAATTGAATGACTATCTAAGGAATCACATGTTGGGGCTGTATACACCATTACTCAAGGTTTTTAGGCCATGGGAGAGCATTTCCATGGATTTCCTGGGAGGTTTCCCAAGGAAAAGGAATGGAATGACTATCTTCTTGTGGTTGTGGATAGATTTAACAATATTTGTGTCCTCATTTTGTAAGAAAACCGTCAAAGCACAAGAGAGCTGAAAATTTCCTTATGGCTTTGTTTTGGTTTTGCCCAAAAACATTATTTTAGATAAAGATACCAGGTTTAAATTTTTTGTTGGACAATATTACGGTGGAAATTGGATACAGGATTGGACAAATCCACCTCATTCCATCCCCAAAACACATGGATAAATGAAAGTTGTGAATAAAATGCCTATTCAATTGTTGAGAGGATATACCACATAATAACAACCACTCAAGGACATCCGATGTAATCTTACAATGAGGAAGAGAAGGGAAACAAAGCAAGTCAAGTGCTTCAGCAACTGTAAAGCCAATCAAAGGAGACACTAGCGAAGTACAAAGAGAGGCTTGAAAAATATAGAAAAGAGCATAAGTTCCAAATTGCAAACAAGGTTTGGTTACATTTGACCAAGGAACAAGGAGAGACATGACAAATATAGAAAAGAGGACAAATTCCAAATTGGGAAAAAAGTTTGGTTACATTTGACCAAGGATAGAGTGCAAGGTGAAAGAAAAAACATCAACCCATAAGGTATGGTCCATTCAAAATACTTTTAGAAATAAACAACAATGCATTTCAAGCTTAATTTTCCATCATATATAAACATCCATTCAATTTTGAATTTGTTGTATTTGAAACTCTATGAGCCAAGTATGTCAAATGAATAAGATGTTAGTGAGAAATGAGTTTTGCCCAAAATTGAAGACCTAGTACCCAAAGCATTCAAAGCCATCGAAAATGACATGGTCATACAAAAGAAAATCAAACCCTTACAAATGGAAGAAATTTATTGCAGGCCGTTCCAAGCAGACAGTTCCCAAACAAGAAAAAATGATATACAAAAGACAAAGTGAGGGAACTCTTCCCTAAACTCATAGGAAAGTAATCATTAGGCATTTTGGGACCAAAAGCTTCTCCACATTCTAGCTTTCATCTGGGAGGTGTGACCAATGACCTTCCATATTGCATTTGATGTTCTCAATCCATCTTGAATATGAATAGTCACACCCTAATATAAAACAAGGGAGAGCCACTTGTATGGGGATTGCCTTCTAGTTCAAAGATTTTAGATGCATAATTCACATAGGGAGAAGAGGCTCCTACAATTCTTTAAGGAACAACGGTGTTGGTTAGAAAACAAGAAGACAACAAGAAATGTGACACACTCAAGGGAGGTGTAGGTGGACAACATTATGGTTTGCCCAAATCCATTATTTTAGATAAAGATACTAGGTTTTAAAGTTTTTGAAGTTTTGTTGGACAACATTATGGAAGATGGATACAAGATTGGACAAATCCACCTCTTTCCATCCCTAAACATATAGACCCATTATTGAATGTGGATGGTAAAGGAATTAGGATGGAAAAGCGGGGGAAGGAAGGGGTAGGAGAATTCTCCCATGAAAGGATATAAAAAGAGGGGAAGAATGTATCTTCGCTAAGGAACACTGAATCCAACCTATTGATAGTCCATTTAACCCACAACGAGCTACCAAAAAAATGAACTAGTTGTTGATATTATGCTACAGGAGGTATTATCCTCCACTTGTGACCTTTTATGAGATTAGACTATTCCAGGAAGCAAGAGAAACCCTAAAAGACTTACACATAACCCTAGAAGAGAAGTCAGCTAAAGAAAATATTTTATATTGAGTCTATAGCCTCCAGAAGAAGAAATTGGCCCAAACAACTTAGAGAAAGCAGTATAAATACAGGACTCCAGTTCTCAATTGAGACAGACATCTCGAAACTACAGAAATCCACTTGTGCGCACTGCAGAAATATAGTAGTGCGCAAGTCTAGGGAGCAGCTGCAGCTGCAGTTCCTGCAACCTGTAATTTTAGTTTTTCTGGGTTGGACTTTCTGATCAATCTTGGTTATCTTTGCTTAGTGCATTAGCCTTGGTTGGCTATTGATTTGCCACCGAAATTCTTCTCTCTGTCAAGGTGCTTGGGGGTGGCATTCGTGCCTACGGTTGGGTGACAATATTGCTATATTGACTATGGTTAAATGAGCACACCCACTTTTCTAACAAGTTATGGGCCCACACCTCCTTGATTCTATCTAACCAACTAGAAGGAATCTAAGCCATAAGGTTATCAAGCTCGTTGAAGAACTGTCGCTAGGGTTTCTAGCAGGTGCAGTTACCGTAGCACTATCGCTAGAGTTACTACTAGGTGCAGTTGCAAAAACCCTAAAACTCTTGCCCAACACCTAATGATGGAACACCTTACTCAAGGAGAAGATATTCTAGTGCACCTTAGTCCAACGCACCTCTTGGCACTCTTAAAAGGCAAAAACGTCAAGGTTGAGATTTTGGGTCAAAATCAAAGTTTGACCGGTTATCAGTCAACATAAATCATGAATGAAAAGACGGATCATCTACACTATTCAGTTCTCACAAGAACTCTTGAAGATGTGAGATCGGAAGAG
>CBVK0100692233.1:0-11183 GCA_900067695.1 Picea abies | reverse complement strand
GCCAAGGCCAGTTTCTCCACATGTAGGTATTTGATTTCGGTAGTCGTGAGACTCTGAATCAAATAGTATATCACATGTTCGCCATGTGAATCATCCTCTTGGACTAAGACCATAGTGATGGTAGAGTTCGAAGCAACTAATTAGAAAAAGTAATATCAACTATAGTCAGGGGGAAACAATAAAGGGGTACGGGTTAAGGAAAGTTTCAAAGCTTCAAAGGCTTTGTTTGCAGTATTGTCCCATAAAAAATTGTAACCTTTCTTGAGTAGCCAAGTGAGTCCTTACTAGGCATTGATGTTATCACAGTATGAGATTTTTTATTATATTTATTGTAGCTTTAGTAATACATTATTCCTTTATGGGATTGCATGCCCATATGTGTATATAGAAAATAGTTTTTTCACTTAAGAGGTTACCATTTGGGAAAAAATATTGTTGGAATACTGAGGGGGGCGGGGGGGTGAATCAGTATAAGCACTTTCAACCATAATATATATTCTTTCACTTTAACAACAATGTTCAACAATATATCATCAATGTATCATCTATGAATGCATCCAATATATTTATAGATATAAACATAAGAAACATCACATCAACATCACATCAAGAACACAATACACCAATATTTATGTGGAGACCCAAATGGGAGAAAACCACAAAATGATTTCTTATATATATCAAGAATTCATTCATAGGAAGCACCAACTTCCAAATTCTCCAGTTGCAACTGGAGGGAGGCTCCAACCCCCTAATCTCAGGATCCAACCCGAAGGAAGCTACAACTCCTTGAATTCTCTGACTCCAACCAGAAGGAGGCTATAACTCCCTGGGGTCTCTGGCTCCAATTGGAAAGTGGCTACAACCACCTAGTTCTCAGGCTGCAACCTGAAGGAAGCTCCAACTCTCTGATTATCCGTCTCCAACTGGAAGGAAGATACAACCCCCTTTCCTTGCCCCATCCTGCCGCCCTGAAATATAAGTACCAAATGTGAATAAGATGTCACTATCACTAAATCAACCACTGCCACTGTGAATCTGTCACTGCCAACCCGTACCAACAAACTATCATGACATATACCAACAATACTCAAAACCTTTCCACGTATTCGTGACCTGTCTACTCTACAACATGCGAGTATATGTGTCCTTCTTAACTGCAACTCGTGGATGTCCACGTCTATCCTCACTACAATTCACAGACTACCATAAAATCACCTAGTTTCACTATCACTGTCACATCAACCTGTCCATCCAATCACTGTCTCATCCACAAAACTGGATCCAATCTCATATGCATGCAACTCATTCCAAGATCACCAAGAGCATATCTCAAACCATATGCTCAACATAACCAACACATGCATCTACCAAGCATGCAACAAGATCACCACATACCATCACAAGATATGTGTCTCAACCATGTACCAAACCATCAACCTGTACCATACCAATCATCAAAAATATACCATAAAATGTACCATAACAAGTGCATCAACCATGCACCAACACCTGTACTGAACCGTGCATCAATCATGCACCAACACCCGTACCAAACCATGCACCTCAACATGTACCATCAACACCTGTACCATATAATGTGCCAACCATGCACATCAACCATGTACATCAACATGTACCAACATCGCCAATATATGCATCCAAGATATACCTCAAACCATGTTCCTCAATCATGTACCAACATCACTCATGATATGTCCAAATCATGTCATACACCATGTCCCTCAAGTATGTGACAACAACCATAAACCATGTACCATACCAAACCAGATACCAACCAGCCAAGAATGTACCACTAACAATGTATCATATGATAACCAAGATGTACCATCCATCAACAAGACATGCCTCTCAAGCATGCTCCTCAATATCACCAAGATGTAACCTCATAACACAATATACCAAGCCTCAAGTATGCATCATAACATGTAACCAAACCATACACCAAGATAGTTAATAATGCTTCAATCACCAAGATGCACCATATCACATACTATCATCACCATGGATGTACCATAACACCATAACCATAACCCGTCAAACTTACCTCTGATCCTAAAGCTGACCTGCTATACTATAAACTGACCTGTAACTCTTCCACATCCCTCAACAACCTGGTAACAACATCCCTTCACAAGCTTTTCACATATATGTGACTTCTCTTCTACAACCCACATATATTCGCTCTTTCCTCCACTACATCCTGCGTACATCTGTGCCCTGTTGACCTACAACTCGCGGATACCTCAGAAACTAGGGCTACTAAAGCTTGCTGCAAATCCAAGACTTTCACCTTCGACCTTCTTTCGTAACCTCAAAAAAATGCCGTCACAAAATAACCAAAATATCATAATACTAGACCATAACATTCACAAGATAGATATTCAATTGTAAGTGTGCGAGTGTCCTTATGAGAGAATCCTTTATGTGTTTATATACTTTTTCATTGTAATCTTTTTCCTTACTTTAGGGCTTGCTTGTTTCAACCACTTTACCCTTTGACCAAGACTTGTAACCAACTAGGGGCTTCTTGTCCACTCTTCAGGGCTTCCAAATTTACAAGGTTATATCTCCCTAACCATGAGGAACCATGTGGTGTTCCACATATCATCGGAAATGACACAATTGGTACTATCCATATGTAACATCCCCGTTATAATCCCCAATTTAGTTAATGCTTATGTATATATAATATGTGGCTACAACTAAATGATGTAATATGTGAATTGTATTTCAATGTTTTAATAATAAAATGTGATGCCAACTGCTAAGGGGAAATGGACAAGAGATGGGGACTGAATTAATCCACAAGAGAGGGGAGTGTCTAGAATAATGACACAGAGAGTTCCAAGGGGGAATTACCCATGTTTATGGATTTAACCAGTTTTCCCAAATCTGCTATTGTATATGAAGCTTTTCATTTTTTATTGAGTGTTTCCAAATCCAATCATTGAATACATGTAAGGGGGTGGGTGTGAGTGGTCACATCTTGAAGTTATTGGGCACATGGGAGTTAAGTACAATCATTCTGGGAAAGAGTGTAAGTCAAGAAATAAAATCCAAAGGGAGAAAATCTGTAGGATAAGCGAGTAGTAGAGGACAGTTAGTCAGGTTGGTGTAGGGAGAGGGAACAACAATTTTTTGAGAAGTTGGGGCATGAGAGCCAAGGAGAGAGAAAGAAAAATAGAGGGGAAGTGGATGGGGCCATGGAGGGAGAGTTATGGAGCACAACCAGAGCATAACTAGAGTGAATTGGAGCTGGAGAATTGAAGATCCCAGTTGTTAGGCCGGAAGAGTGAACTCCTGCGTGAGTTGCACTAAAACAACAAGTGGTTGTTGTTGTTTGCTTATAGTTTTCCTAGCAGTCGTTTCCCTTGAGTTCCTAGTTGAGAGATTCCTAGTTGCTTGTGAAAGAGAGACCTTGATAAATGAATGGCACATTCCTTGGGTTGGCCTTGATAAATGGATGGTACATCCCTTGGTTTAACCTTGATAAAAGAATGGTGCATTCCTTGGGTTGGACAGGTCAAGAGGAAGAGTTGGTGGAAAAATTGTGGTAGCTGTAGAAAATATCAGTTGGGTTGAGATATTTATGAGTTGTGAGTGGATTGTGAGAGACCACACTCTTTTGTGTATTTCCAGCATTAGCTCGGGGGTGACTGGCTGTTGATATTTGGAATACTCAATCGACGGTTGGGTGGAACGTCTGTCCCAAGTAGCTTGTTGCACAATTCTTATTTAAGATAAGTGTTTTATCTTGTGCCGAGCTATTTACATGTGTTATTGATGTGCATGAATTCTGCGTGAATGAGAATGAATTATATGCTGTTTTAACGAACAATTTAGTTGTATCTCATGTTGATTACTAGCATGCTTCAGATGCATAAGTTTTATGGTTATTACCGTAGCTAAATTTGTTGTCAATTGTAGCTGTAGGCTATGGAAAACGGATAAAAAAAAATGAATGGATTTAATTAGCAGAAGTTTCATGTTATATGTATTTTACACGTATTGTTACCTAGATGGAGGCTAGGTACATTACTAAAATGGTGTTAGAGTTGATAAAGAGGAAGTTTTGTGTGACACGACTCAACCATGGTCACTGGGTACGTTACAAAGTGGTAGTAGAGCCCAGTTTTTCAACATTGAGCCTGCATGGGCCATTTAGTAGAGGGCAGAAGCAAAATTACAGGGTTTTCAAGTGTACTGCTTGATAGAATGTCAAAGAGAGTTCATTTGTAAATCGTTTGACAAAATTTTTACGATGTCCATGGTGAAATTGGATGAAATTTAACAAAAAGCCCCAAGTTCCTGCTGTTAGCGATATTTCTTGTCTCGGGATTAGGCGTACCTAGGTCTGCAGTTTGCACGGGAAGCACCTGAGCATAACACAAGAGAATCCCATTTTGTAGCAGCAAGTCAAGTGAGCGGGCAAATTTTTTCCATCGACGGCCGAGATCCATCCATAAAAATAGATTGACGGTCATCGGGTTATTGGGACCGACCAATTGCCCAGGGTTTAGCAAGGGGAAGCGCCATGGGCCAAAGCAAATCTGGATCGTTCGATCCAACTGGGACAGGTGGCATCCGGTTGGCATATCGGGTATCAGAGTTTTGAGGAGCGGGCACCCCTTGTTTCTTGCATTTTGAAATCCCGAACCCCGAATTTCCGATGGCGCCCAGAATCGGGCCCATGGTTTTGGCACCTGGTCATCAAGAAGGAGGCCTGGGGAAGGGGTGTTTATGTTTGTCATTTGGCCACTCGGGCCCCGAAACGTCGAACTAAATCACAGAGGGAAGGCACAGTGATGTACCAGATGCCGATTCGACGTGGGCCAAATCTCAGAAACCTGCTGGAGATTAATGAAGAAAAGAGAGGGTGGCTCAAACCTCACCTCGCTTATTTATTGCAGAGTATGGAGGTCCCAACCGAAAGTCTGCCCGGAAGGGTCCCCTGTACCATTTCTCCTCAGGGAAGCCACACCGAGTCTTCAAGCCGCCAGAGGAACCTGCACGTGCCAATTCAACATTCAAAGGGCTCAGCTACCACCCTGGCGTGAGCCATGCTGAATTAAAGAGGCATATTACAGGGGAACAAAGGACATATTTGATTGAGGAGACATCACCCTTTGAAAGTTTTGAGATGCCTCCACTGGACGAAAGGAAGGGAAGAGTATATGTAGGCATTTTTGCCATTTTGTAATGATCTATGGTTGAGCAGAGCTCCCTACTGTAATATTTTGGTAGCTATCATAGATTTCAGTTTATGCATCTGTATATGAGATTTCTTGTTTTATGACAGATAGTTCTTCTTACTCTGTCTAGTTTTCATCTTATGCTAAGAGAGTTCGTGAATGACCGACTCGTGCGAATTATTGTAGTTCTGCTATGATAAATGATTTTTTGTTGCATTGCTGCATTCTCTGGCTTTGCGTTTGAATGTAAGATGATATCGCATTTGGACGTCTTCTTCCTCAGTCTGTTAGAAACCTGCTGTTTATAACAGACCTCCGCTTTTCTCTTGTACAAGTCTTCCGCTTGTTCACCCTTTACTACAGCTCACTGTCTGAAGTTTATGCAAGACCTCACTTGCTCATGCATACCTGGCCTAGTTTCAGAGTTGGAACGCTATTGTTTTGAGTTTCCCGCCATTCGATCACCCATCTATGAACAACCGTGACATAAAAATGATGGGCGTTGGGCTCTGCTCCTGCTAGCAATCCAGGAGTGACTTCCATCACCAACATTTCTGGCACTGTTGCCGGGGACAAAGTTGAAGATTTTCCCTGGGCAGAACGACATTGAGCCTCTGATTCTGAAGGTGCATCAGACATCAGAGCCCTTAAAGATTGCTGCTGTGCACCTGGCGATTCCATTGTGACGACTCCACTAGGGAGAACCTGCTCTATCAATTGTGGCTTTCAGAGGCAGACATACGCGGTCCCATCCACAGCTGCCCCTAGCTACACCTGAAACTGATCCAGAGGTGGTTCTCAGAAAAGGAAAGGCCCCTGAAGTAGAAGCTTCCACTGCCGAAACAAGTAATCCACCATCTCCTTCTGTAAGAACTCTGTTTTCTCCTCCTTAGTTTCTTAATAGACCTCCTTCAGAAGTCTCCCGTTTCCTAAATTTTGGGAGTGTTCCTGCTGAGTTTTCCCCTCTTGGTCTGGGATTGGAGCGAGAAATCCTTGTCACTCCCCTCTCCTCTGAAGCTATACCTTGGCGTAGACCCACGACCATAGAAGATTTCCCCACTCCTACACAAGGAGGAGCACCTGCTGACTTGAGCTCATTAGCTTTCTCCTTAAATCCTCTCTTGTTTCCCACTCCACTTTGAGACTCATCCTCAATAACCCCTTTGCGGACTCCTTCTCCTCCAAATTCTCCTCCACCTAATATTCTTATGGCCAGTGCTAATCCCCCTCTAAATAGAATGGACGCCATAGTTGCTGCTAGGTATGCTCCCTTGATCTTACCTCATCCCATGAATCCTTTCCCTGCTGGAGATTACTTGAAATATATGCCCAAGTTCACTAGGGAAGGGGACATAACTGCAGAAGAACACCTGGCTGCTTTCTACAGTTATGCAGACAACCAGAACATTGGAGATGAAGATGTCTGGATGAGGGTTTTTGTCCAGAGCCTGGATGGTGAGGTAAGGAAATGGTTTAGAGGATTAGTTCCTGGATCTATTGCTGGAATTGAAGCCCTGGATAATGCTTTCCTGAGGTAGTGGGGAGATAAGAAGGATTTCATGTATTACATGACAGAGTTTGGGTCATTGAAGAGAAAGGAAGGAGAGTCTGTCCTCGACTTCTCCAAGAGATTTAATAAAATGTACAATAGAATCCCTGCTGAGATAAAGCCCTCCGAAGCCTCTTCAATGATCACTTACTCCAACGCTTTTGATCCCGAATTCTGCCTACTGCTGAGGGAGAGAAGAGCTGCTACGCTGACCCACATGCAGGATGCGGCCGTGGAGGTAGAATCTAACATATTGGCTGTCAATCGACTCAGGAACGTAGGTGATAGAAATACACCCAAGAACAGGCATGAAACTTCCTCATCTAGTTCCTCTCCCCTGCCCCATCAGACAGATGAGACAACTAGAGCAATAAAATCGCTTGCTGCAAAGGTGGAGAGGTGGGAATTAGAAGGGAAACCCATGTACAAAAATCCCCAGAACACTAATAATAGAGGTTTCAGACGACCTACTAACAATATGCCTCAGGTTTTCCCGAGGGAACAAAGGGGAAAGGACAGAGAAGATCAAAGGGTTCAAGCCCCCCTTTAAAATAACCTAGTTGATCATGAGGAAAGAGAGGAGATAGACGAGTTTGGCCCTGAAATTCACTGTATTGAAGAAGCTCGCCCTTTTCCCCATTTGACGCAGTCCGCATATGAGCGATCACTGATGAGTGCTCAAATTCATGAGTTGGGGAAAGAACAGAGGGTTGGTCACACTTCTAATAGATATAATCTCAGATCAAGAAGGAAAGAAGGAGACTTCGACAGCTAAGACTAGCCTCTCATAGCAGATAGGCCTACTAAAACTGCAGCAGCCACAACTAAAGAAAAGAAAGCTCAGAGTGCCTCACTGACAGCCAAAGAGCCTGTCACTGAGGTAAGGGAAACTTCTAAACCTATCCCCTCCTTCAATTTTGAGCATGAGATTCAAAAGATTAGAATTCTTGTACCCCTCTCAGAGCTAGTTAAAAATGAAGATTTTAAAAGATCCCTCTCCAAGCTGCTACAATCCGAGTCCCCCCAGCCCCCCGCTGACTCAGTAAACCTTCAATATGAGAAGCCAACCATCATCTTAGGCCCCATGGTAGAAGACAGAGATGATTCATCCCCCCCCTTCTACACATCCCTGAACATACATGATAAAGTGCTGCATAACTGCCTCATGGATTCAGGGGCTTCCCATAACCTTATGCCAAAAATAGTCATGGAAGAATTGGGACTGGAGGTGACAAGAACTTATCATGATTTATATTCCTTCGATTCAAGGAGAGTGCAGTGCCTAGGAGTCATCAAAGACCTGGCGGTTTCCCTGTTTCAGCTGCCCATGAAAAGTGTGGTCATGGATATTGTGGTAGCCGACATTCCCCCCAAATTTGGTATGCTATTGTCTAGATCGTGGATCAAAAAACTGGGAGGGACACTACAGATGGATCTCACATATGCCACCATTCCGGTCTTTGGAGGGGAACAAAGGAGATTATACAGAGAAGCCCAGCTGGCCTATATTGTCAGTGATGAAGCAGACCCTACCAATCACCCCATCTTTGCACTTGACACCAACTTGGGGTCTAGTTTGCTGCAGCTTACCAATGCCCCTGAAAGCTCTTTACTAATCAGAAAACATCCTAGTCCTGATCATCCGATTTCCCCTCAAAGCTCCTCTGTGTGGAAGATGTTTTTTGACGGAGCTTCTTCTAGAGAAGGCGCTGGCGCTGGAGTGGTTTTCATATCACCTTGTCAAGAAGTCGTGTCTCTGTCATACAAGCTGGAATTCGAAGCCACCAACAATGTGGCAGAGTATGAAGCTCTTGTTCTGGGTATGAGGGCCGCAAAGGAAATGGGAATTAAAGAGATAGCAATATTCGGAGATGTTGAGTTGATTATTCAGCAGGTAAGGAATGCTTATCGTGCCCATAATCCATGGCTTAGGAATTATCGGAATGAAGTATGGGACCTTATTGATAATTTCTTCTTGGCTTTAAACATTTCTTTCATTCTGAGGGGAGAAAATACTTTGGCTGATTCTTTAGCTGTCTCAGCTAGTGTGCTCAAATTTCCTCTGCCGCCTATGGTAGAAAATGATGTTGATATAAGATATAGGCCCTCGGTGCCGGACAATGTCAAGCATTGGAAGGTGTTTGAGGATGATTCTAAACTCAAAAGGTTTCTCCAATCAGTCGACGAATTTTCCGCGTTGCATATTGACCAGGATCCCGACCTGGAAGGTGACCCTCGTCCTGAGGAGTTTGTAAATAAAATCGCTAATCATCAGATCATTCAGCTGCCCAACAATCACATTCCGAGAGGACTTGTCCCTTTAGAAAGATTGTTCGATGGGAATGATGTGCCAGTAAAGGGCAAGGTCTCAAATGAAGATGCCGATACAACCAAATGCAACATTGGTTCACAGGAGGAGCCTAGATTCGTCAGATTGTCAAGCAGCCTGACTAGTGAACAGAGGGCCGAGTACACGGAGCTGCTGAGGGAGTTCGCCGATGTGTTTGCATGGACATACGAAGACCTCAAGACGTATGACACATCTGTCATCGAGCACACGATCCCGTTAAAGGAAGAATCTAGGCCTTTCAGGTAGAAGCTAAGACAGATAAACCCCATGTTGCTTCCCGTCATGGAGAAGGAAGTTAAAAATTTGTTGGATGCACGAATCATTGTCCCCTTGAGATATTCTAACTGGGTGGCCAAATTGGTCCCAGTAAGGAAGAAAAGCGGGGAAATCAGGCTTTGTGTCGATTTTAGAAACCTGAATAGAAGCTCAAAGAAAGACAATTACACCTTACCTAAGATGGAACACATATTGCAGAGGGTAACTGGAGCATCTAGGATATCCATGACTGATGGGTTTTCAGGGTATAATCAAATATCAGTCATGCCTGAGGACAGAGAAAAGACAACCTTCACCATTCCTTGGGGCACATTCATGTATGCCAAAATGCCTTTCGGATTGATGAATGCAGGAGCAACGTTTCAACGAGCTATGGATATAACGTTCATCGGGGAGAAGGACCAGTTTGTGGTAATCTATCCGGATGATATCACAGTCTTCTTCAGGACAGACAAGGAGCACCGCTGTCATCTGAAGAGAGTTTTCTTGAAGTGCCAGAGGTTTGGTCTTTCCCTGAATCCCAAGAAGTCCTTGTTTGCTATGCAGGAAGGGAAGTTATTGGGACATATAGTATCGACAGAGGGAGTGAGAATTGATCCTAGCAGGGTGGAGGCAATTCAAGCCTTGTCACTTCCCAGGTCTAAGAAAGAGGTCCAGGCATTTCTAGGAAGATTAACTTCCTGAGGAGATTCGTCTCAAATTTTGTTGAACTGGTAAAACACATCACAACAATGCTCAGAAAGGGAAAAGAAGTGAGATGGACCGCTGAGCCCCGGGCATCTTTTGACCAAATAAAAAAGGCATTGACTGAGAAACTTGTGCTTATCAGTCCTGACTATTCCAAGGAGTTCCTAATTTTCTCCTTTGCTTCTTTTGATACAATGGCGGTGGTCTTATTGCAGAAAAATGAGGAAGGGCGTGAGCAGCCCATCGCTTTCTTCAACAGGGCGTTAAGAGATGCAGAGAGCAGATATGAAATCATGGAGAAGCATGCCTATGCCTTAGTGAAATCTCTTAAAGCTTTTAGGGTATATGTCTTGCATTCAAAAGTAACAACTTATGTTCCCTCAGCTTCTGTGAAGGACATCCTTGTGCAACCTAACGTAGATGGGAAAAGAGGCCAATGGATCGAAAAAATTCTGGAATTTGACTTGGAGATAAAACCCACCAAGTTGGTTAAGGGACAAGGTTTAGCCAAGCTACTGGCTGAATCTAACTGTGAAGGCTTGGGATTTAGTTTCATCAATACTCGCTCGGGATCTCAGCAAGTTGAATCGCCCAACCCACGCTCTCAAGATGGCTTATCACTGGCAGAATGTGCCTGATATTGTGACATTCTATATTTTCTGCAAGAATTGAAGCCCCCCGATGGAATGGGAAAAAACAAAGCAAGGGATCTTAAGCTCAAGGCGGTTAGGTACTGCCTCATTGACCAAACCTTGTACTAGAAAGACCCTCTAGGGGTATTTCTGAGATGCCTGAACCCACAGGAGGCCCAGAAGGTTACGTTTGATTTTCATAGCGGCCTTTGCGGAGGTCATCATTTATGGAAGACCACAGCCCACAAGATACTCCGAGCGGGGTATTATTGGCCCACATTGTTCCCCGATGTTTGCAGGGAGATCAGAGCTTGCACCAAATGTCAAAAGTTCTCAGGAAAGCAACAACTCAAATCGCTGCCATTGAAACCCATAGTAGCTTCGACACCTTTTCAGCAGTGGGGGTTGGACTTCATCGGAGAAATTCATCCTCCCTCAAGTGGTCAACACAGATGGATCCTGACTGCAACAGA
>CBVK0100692232.1:0-11183 GCA_900067695.1 Picea abies | reverse complement strand
GCTCTTCCGATCTCACCTCTATCTTGCTGCCTTGGAATATACCATTGGTATGGTTCTCGTCCAAGAAGATGATGCTAACGACGAACATGTTATTTACTACTTGAGTCATAGTTTAATGCCTACTGAAATCAAGTATTTACATGTCGAAAAACTGGCCTTGGTTGTTGTTCAAGTTGTCCAGCGCTTCCGGCACTATATCCTCTCATGCAAGACTACAGTTATTTCTCACTGCAACCCTATGCAACACATTCTTACCCATCAATTGCTAAGGGGAAAATACTCCAAATGGATTTTGATTCTCCAGGAGTTTGACTTGGAATTCGAACGCCCCAAGTCCAAGAAGTCCTTAGTTTTTGCTGAGTTGATATGTGATTTTCCCCATTCTGGAATGGAAACAGTAGCAGCTGATTCATTACCCGATGAATCTCTTTTCCTTATTAGCACTGATGATATTTGGTATGGTGATATAATTATATATCTCCAAACCCATACTTTCCGGCCCACTTTTTCTAGTACTGACCGACGTTGCATACGTTATCAAGCTCATCAATACATTATCCTTGGAGATACTCTTTATCATCGGGTGATTGACTCTGTTTTTCGACGTTTCCTAACGTTCGAAAAAGACAAGAATGCTCTGAATGACTGCCATTCTGGAGCATGTGGTGGTCATATGTCTGGGTATGCTACTGCCCAGAAGATCTTACACGCAGGGTATTTTTGGCCTTCTTTGTTTCACGATTGCATCATCGTCGTTCAGAAATGCCATGCTTGCCAGACCTATAATCAGAAGATACTATCACATCCTACTCCTCTTCACCCTGTGGTCTTAGTAGGTCCCTTTGCGAAATGGGGCATCGATTCCATGACATGTCACCCTCACTCGGTCGGGGGGCATGGTTACATCATTGTAGCTGTCGATTACTTTACGAAATGGGCTGAGGCGATGCCGACATTTGACAACGCTTGAAAGACCGTAGAATTATTCATGTTTAATCATATCATAGCTTGTTTTGGTGTCCCCCAAGCTATCGTCACTGATCATGGTAGCCACTTCAGAAATTTTATGATGTCTGAACTTACTGAAAAGTTGGTTCTTATCCATGATAACTCAACGCCCTATTACCCACAAGCCAATGGCCAGGTCGAAGCAATTAACAAAGTTCTCATAACTATGCTCCTACGAATGATAGGGATTCATAAAACAAGTTGGCACACAATGTTGTTTTTGGCATTATGGGCTTACCGGACATCCGTCAAGTCCGCTACTAGGTTTACACCTTTTCGATTAGTCTATGGTGTGGAAGCCATTCTCCCAATTGAATGCGAGATACCCTCTTTAAAACTAGTTGTTGAACTTTGACCTAACACTTCTGCTGAGGAAGAACGTCTATTGTATCTTATGCGATTAGATGAAACTCGACGCGATGCTACCCTAGTTATAGAAGCTCAGAAGAAATGTGTCAAGGCCCAATACGACAAACATGTCAAGCCTCACGTTTTCTCTGAAGGAGATCTCGTTCTCCTTTATGACCAAGATTGAGATATGCTAGGAGTTGGAAAATTCGAAGCCATGTGGCGAGGTCCTTATATCGTTCAACGAGTTTTGGAAAAAGGATCTTATGAGTTAGTAGATTATGATGGTATCCCTTTGAGTGAACCCAGGAATGGGTTGTACTTGAAGAAGTACTATGCATAAAATCATCTGTGCACAAGTACTTGTATTTTTATTGTATCATACTTCTTGTGTGTTACTGTAGCTTTCTTTTGTCGTTATCTGGTCTCTGCCCTTATGTGACATTGTGTTTGATTTCCAGATGTCAGAGTCTTCACTACCCTATATTGTCTTCGCTAATGGCGCTAGCCATAGTACTTAGAACCTTGCTTCCACTGCATGGGCAATCTATGCCCCTACAAACAAAATTGTCTCCTTGCGAGGTGTGTGTCTCGACTGTGCGACCAACAACATTGCAGAGTATAGCACCATTATTGAATTATTGGTTGATGCTATCTTGCTCGGAATCCGTCATTTGGTTGTGCAACTCGATTCACAGCTTGTAGTACTACAGTTAAATAATGTCTATACTATTCGAAGTCCTACTTTGTTACGGTTGTATTTGCGAATTCGCCTATTGGAACGTTATTTTTATTACATTGAATATCAACATATTCCTAGATGTCTAAATACATTAACAGATGCATTGGCTAACTATGTATTAGACAGACATTTGAATCACTTATAAATCAATCACATCAGTTTTTCACACAATACAAGGTACATCGGTAGAAGCCGTCTATATATATAACGATCAACAGAGTTTTTTACAAAAAATTTTGTCTGAAGACCAAAATGTCAAAATCTAAAGCTCATAGCTTCTACAAAGTGACGTCATGGATGACGTTCACGGTAACACACGACTGCCCGAACAACTCTACAGAGCAGTTGACTCATGGATCCTAACACTCCTACTGTATGACACTGATCACGTCGTGGAACCTCTTCAAGAAGCATGTTTGGAATATCTGCGGTCAAGCCCTCTAGGTTTTGTTCCACTACTTGGTAATCCTCGACATATTGTGGCGCTGCCACTACCTCTCCTCGCCGCTGAATGGGAGAAGTACCGGGAGGTCTATAAGGTCCAACATATGTGTCATCAACAACAATTTTGTATTTAGTCTTTGGACGAACATATAAAAACAAAAAAAACATTTGCATATTATGAAAAATTCACAAAACATTTAAAAAGAAAAAAATATGTGTACTTATTACCAAGTTCCCCCCACTGAGCATGCTCTAGCAGTACTAAGTTCAGATCTCCTCATAAATCCAACCCGGAATAAGCATAATCATCAACCATCAACATCTGTGGTTGAATCCAGTCAAAGAAGGTATCATCATACTTGATGATCGGTCCAGCTATGTGTCGGGCCATGAGCCGACACCATCTCAGCAACCTTGGATCCCTGGGAGCCGGTAAATTCCACTGAACTTGTAGCCTCAGTAATGGAACCCTCTCCAGGAAGAAGGACACTAACAAAGATCCGTACCCGAATTGCTTCAGGTCGCCTCGTGTGCATTTAGTCAACTTCTTTTTTATACTACGAAGCACAACATTTACTTAGTTTAAAACCCGAGGTTCAGTACACTCTATAGCATACTGGAAGTAACTCTGTAGCGCCATGTGAGGAGCAGAGCTCCCTGCCATCCGATCTATGGTGAATAGGATAGTATGGAGGGTCAAATCTCGTACCCCCCAAATAGATACTTTTCCTTTCTTTCTCTCTGCCTCGGGAACACAGTGTAAATGACAGTACTCACTCATGGTCAACCCACCACCTCTGCCACCAGTCATGCTCATACAGTGCCCATGCCATGACAGTCCAGTCAAAAAGTAAATGTCCTCAATATCTAAGGATAGTGTGTGGACTCCCACTTGAAATAGCTGTTGATCGGGATCCCACATATGCACAAGGTGCTCTAATAACCTGACTTGGGCCCTCATGCCCGGGATACGAAATTACTTCAGGAGGCCACAGTTTCTCAAAGAAGCAATAGTAGATAGATGATTTCTGGCAATTGCATTGTCTTCTTCATGCTCCCTTTCACGCCATTCAAGAACCATTTTGATGGCCAATTACCTGCATAGGAAGCACAAAGAGAAGATTAACAACTCTATTCATTAATTAGTTTTTTTTTCATTGAGTAAAATTTAAAAAAAAATTGTGCTTTGCAGTTCTCGCAGGTGCCCTTTGGGCATAGTGCGAGAACCTCACAGGCTGCTGTGGGCTCACCTGCGAGAATCACCCATTCTCACAGGTCCCGTGTAGCCCACCTGTGAAAATGGTTGAGCGCAAGTAGGGCTCATAAAATCAACTCAAAAAATGATTTTTAACCAATGAAAATGCAAAATTAGACCATGAAAGAGTATAAGACAAAGATCCTACCTCACTGTCCCTGATGGCTTGTCAAATGGACGCTCGTAACTCCTGCAATCTGACACCGAACTTCGAGGTTAAAAGAGAGGTTTTTGAGCTCAAATAGTGGAAAAGTGAAAATGATATGGTAAAAAGAGTTTTTACTCCTTTTTATTTACTTTTACCATATTATTTGGTTTTTTATGATTATTTATCTATTAAACCCTAATCCCTAATGTCCTTTTGAGTGTAACTTTTGCAGGCGTAATGACTTCAATATTCATATACAGGGATGTGAACATATTTTTTCTTTGTCATCGCGTGTTTTGATTGTTTTTTATGGTTTTTGTATAAAACCTTGAGCATGGTCTTTGTTCGTTCTTGCGCTCGAAAATACATGAGAACGCAATCGAGCATACTTTTATCACTTTTTTCGGGCTCAACAAGGTTATATGAAAAAGGAATCCCCCTGGAGTCCTCTTTAAGCTCTTTTTAGAATCTCTAAACATAAAAAGATAGCCGAGCGACCTTGCTATTTTCATGCTCGATAAAGTATTTGAAGAAAGCGTTTGGTGAGCGATAATTTATCTCTTTTTTGGTCTCATCAGACTATTTTACGAAAAAGGAACTGAGAGAGTTCTCTTTTAAGTGTTTTTCCAGACTCTATAATCATGAAAAACCTTCGAGTTTTCTATCTCTGGACTTGTTAAACAAACATTGACAGACCCGTAATGGGACCAAACCACTTCTTCTTAGGGTTCGTTAAACATACTCCGAAGGACTTATCCGAAAGATAATCTTATATCAACAAGCATATGTTATCCTCCTCAAGCTTGCGCAAAAATAAAGAGGTACTTGCCAGAAATGGTGGGGGAAAATTTGGGAAAGGGATATGTTATCATCTTTGTATTGATTGGTAGTAAGTGTCGCTCTTGAACATGACACCCCCTATTCATTATATTTGAATTCGGTTTGGGAAATCCATTTGTCTCTCATTCGATTTGCTACAAGGTCATTCCCTATGTCATCTTTGAGTCAATGCTTCCAAATCATTGGTTGTGTCATTCATATGTTCAAGACAAGTCCATCTGAAACCTCTATTGAGTCGGCCATCTGTAGTTGTCCATTCTCTCTGTGTCAGCCTTCCCTGTGTCCAATTCAATTTACATCATACTCTGTTTCACCTTCAAAATATGTTACTCATTTCATGTCATTGATGAGGGATACATCAAGGCCCTCCTGTGATGAGTTTTCTTCCGTCGACTTCAGCTCATTATCCGGAATCAAGACTTAGAAATTCTTTGGTACCTTGGAGCTTGCATGCCTCAATGGCAGGTTTCCTCGCTTTCGACAGTGGGTTTACATCATTGACCCCTGATTGAAAGATTCCATCAGATGTTCGAATTCAACTCATTCATTCACACCCGATGGATTGTACTATAGTACCTTGGGAGTCATTGACATCAATGGTGATTTCCCTCGCACTTGTTAACGGTTTCATCAATGACCGGTAATCAAGTGGTTTCTGCCATGTTCGACTTCAACACATGTAATCACATGGTTAGATTCGTACTTTGGGTGATGAGATTGAAGACCCTGGATATCATCTCTTTGTCCAGGTTGTGATGGAGAATGTATAATCTGTGACACATAGATCCACTGTGTATGTCTCGTGGCTATGTCGTCTCAATTTGAATTTTCTAGCATAGATCCACAGGGTATTCTTGGTGGCTATGCTATATTTTGACGGCATGGATCCACAGTGTATGATTGGTGGTCATGACCTATGTCTACAATGTCATATGTCTATGATTTGAGTATGGGAATGCCTACCTTAGAATTGGTATATATGATATTCTACAGATGCTTGGTTGTTCACAGGTTTCCGATTAGGTGTGCTCCTAGTTTCTGACACAGACATGCAGCGTACAAAGTCTTTCGGTTGTCACTGATTCCAAACTCATACTTTGGGGGGCATTCTGTTACCCATGATTTTGGTCATCATGATGATTTATTGATGATGGTGTACTCAGGCTCTTCATAAGAACTTTCTCCTTAGAAAAGTCACTTTCATCTCTTCCTAGAAAACTCCCTTTTGAAGAAGGTTCGCAGGCTGCTAATATATTAGGGTGTAAGAATGACCCATTCTCGCAGGCTGCCTTAAGCCAGGGTGCGAACTTCTCACACTGTGTTGAATAGCTAGGGTGCGAACTCGTCCTAAAGCATGGAAAAAGATGAATTCTCAATGTTTCTAGAAGAGAATCTTCTAGAATAATGGGTTGGCATTCGAAAGGTTATCCTTGTGCTGGATTCCCTGATATTGTGGGATCATTCTTATCCAAGTAACTATCTCATTCTCTCCTATATATTGAGGGAATTCTCATGGAAAAGGTTAAGCAATATTCATTGGAGAATTGGTGAAAGAATTGTGTGAAGGACTTATCTTGAACAGTAGCTTGGAGACTCTAGCAAGTCTATCAAGAGGATTTGATCTTCTTCATGCAAGGATTGAGCAAGTGTGTGTGTTGGAGCCAAGAGCCATTGAAAAGAATCTTGCGACATCAAGGCAATTAGGTTGTAATCTTTACTTTCAATTAATATGATATAGTGGCATGTCCCTTTCCCATAAAGCTATTCTCACTTTATTGTGTAATTCCTTGATTATACACATAAGTTGATAGTTGAATATATTTTGCTATCTTCACTTTGGTTGGTTTGTGTTGTCTTGGTATTGACCTCACAAGAGCACCGGAGTGAAGTGGGAGAAACAGATACCCTAGGAAGCGATATAAAGGTATGTTACTTGTTCCTTCCTACTAGCTAATTCAATGGTCAAAACTTAGGGAAAGAGTCATGTCCTGTCCTATTTTGTTCTAGATACAAGTGGATCTAGGGATATTTGTTAGTGTCCACACCTACTGATTAGTTCGATAACAACTGCACAAATGAGAGTTGTTAGGTTCCCTTCTACTCATTGCAATACTCTCTCAGCCTCTCCAACTGGTGGCCCTCCTGCAGCTACTAGTCCTCATGTTGTTGTTGGTATGACATCTACTTGAGGATGATGCTTGGTCCGAGTGAAGTCATCCAGTCACACTGGTCCAACATCTTCATATGACAGATCATTGAGTTAGTACTTTGACATTACCATAAAAAGGATAGCATTTAAAAAATGTTTAAAAAAAGAATAACTTCAAAATGTGTTTACCTATCTCTTTGCGCTCCTCGCCAGGGGGTATAGGCATTTCAAGATCCCTTATGAAACTGATCTCTGCATAGGGGTAGTCCTTGATCACAGGAATCTGATGGACCCACTAGTCAAAAAATTTGTTGTCAAAGGTCTCATGTACTCGCCCTGCACCATGTTGAGGTAACAAAGCCACCCACCTGCATAATGATGGAAAGGAGGCAATATGGCCTCGTATTGTCTCCCTCGGGCTAAAGCTTGACACTCTCTCAAAAAATAAATCACACAACACGGTCTTGAACCCAGTTCTTATTCTTTCTTCTTGGACAGTCGATCACTTTTTTTTTTCATGTATGTGATAATTGTAGTGCTCCAGTATAACATAGTGGCGTCTAGACACTAAGCTGCACAATGCATATGTGCACATGAAGCCTAATGAAGTGTTGTGGATCCTGTGATCCACCCAATCATGTAGAGTACTATTCGAAGATTGAGGCTTGTGATATTGTGAATTGACACCTAAGATTCTACTTTCTCAGTGCCAACCTCACAATACATCCCAATATAATCCTCTATGTTATGAAGTCCTGGAGTAAAGGTCCTCAAGTTGATCGGTTCCCCCCTCATGGAGAGACCGGTCAAAAAGTAAATATCCTCATTCGTCAAAGTCTATGATTCACCCTCTAGCATGAAGGTCACTACATCTTGATGCTAATACTTTATCAATTGTTTCAATAGCCTGGGTTGTGCCCTCATGAGTGGACTCTGAAAAAATTTCCACATACCACACTGCTTAAGCATGGAAATGGCCCCTTGATCCTCCTCTACCAAGACATATAACTCTTCATGTTCCCTTTCCCACCAATGAACATACATCCTGTTGCAATTTTGGTTTTTTGTGAGGTTAACCCGTTATTTAATATTTTTTTCAAAGATAAAAGAGATGTACACGATCTTTCTTTAAGACAGTTAGATATGTATGCGGGCTAAGTGTTACTTAGCCCACGCACATACACATGTTGGGTGTGGAAAACCCACGTACATGTAGGCCCAACCCTTTTACTAGGGCACACACCTTCCAAACTATAAATTAAGAAACAAATAATGAATGAAAAGGAGAGGAAAGGTCATTTGTACTTACTTGGTTTAGGTTTGAGAATCTCTCGTCCACCATAGCTCCTCGAATCCATGTTTTGAAGAAGAGGGTTTTTTTACTTTTTGTTTATTTTCCAATTTTAAATGTTTAAAATGAGTTGCCCACCAATATTTATAGAGTTTTTTGGGCCCTTTTCTTCCCCAGTTTGGTCCTCTTTTTCCCTATTGTTGGCTCGGTGGGTACCTTAGTTTCCTTTTTAGAGATCTTTGGGTCGTTCTAATGTACTTGTTCTTTTGGTTTGGTGTTTTCATGAGATAGGTTACACTCATATCATCCCTCGGTAAAAGTTGTTTTTTGACATTTTCATATAGGTTAGGTTCTCACCACCTTGCATTTTGCATATTTTTTACTTTTTCTCTTTACCACAGGATCGATCCCACCGAAGTACGACACAAAACCTTCTACACTGCTTTAGAAGTGTCATAATTAGGTGGTAGAGCCTTCCTCTACATGGATACCATAGGTAGATCCTTTGCTTCATTTTTGCGTCCATGCTGTGAGCTTTCTCCATAGGCTTGGGAGTGCTTTTAGTCCCAACATGATTATTTATCGAAGCCCCATTATTCTTCATCTTTTTTGGCTCGTACCCGAGGGACTCTCTATGGGCATGTTTTTTTGTCTTTCAGACTTGATTAAACTTTGAAGGTAATATCTAATGAGAGCTTATTTATTCTTTTTGGTCTCATTTAGATTACTTAAGAAAATAATCCCCCCTGGAGTCTTCTTTAAGCCCTTTTCAGACTCTCTAAAATCGAAAAGATTTTCGAGCAATCTTGTTTCCCTTCACACTCATCAAACTAAATTTTGAAGGCACATATGTATGGCGATAGTTTACACCTTTTTTGGTTCGGATGGTTAATTTACGAATAAAGGTATGCCCTAGGAGCTTGGGTTCGCTAGGAGAGTATTATGAAGTGTAAGTTTAACCCTTTTTTGGACTCGAGGGACTAAATTTTTGAGAAAGGCCCATTCTCCTTGGTTTTGGTTTATCTCTTTTTTGGTCCTTGGAGATTATATACAAAGAAGGAACCCCCCAGAGTCCATAGTTAATATATTTTTAGACTCCCTAAATATGAAAATATCGTTGAGTGACCTTTTTCCTTTCACACTCATTAATTGGTCCAGAAGGAATATCTATTTGGCATAAGTTTAACCCTTTTTCCAGTCAATAGATTATCCGGGAAAAAGGTATGCCTTGGGAGACTTGTCTCGTCGAGAGATTTCTCCTAAGTTATATTTTATACATTTTCGGGCTCAAGACACTATACTTAGAAAAAGGTTGTGAGTCCATAGTTAAGCTCTTTTCAGACTACTTAAAATTGAAAAGATAGCTGAGTGATCTTGTCTCAATCAAACTCGTTAAAATGGTTTTGAAGAGGTGTCCTTTCGGTATAGAGTTAACCCTTTTTCTAACCAACTTGATTAATTACAAAAAAGGAACACTCTGGAGTCTTCTTTTAGTGTTTTTCAGACTCTATAAACGTGAAAAACCACCGAGATTACATTTTATGGGCTTATAAAACTCCACATGGAAGGAGTCTTGTTGTGTCATACTTAATCACATCACATGTATCATCCTTGCGTCTTTGGCATAATCTTGACTTCATGTTTCTATTAAATGAACCTTCAAAGCATTCCTTAAATGAAAGCCTTGTAGCACTTTTTCCCTCACGATCTGACACCTTAACCCATGGAGGAATTTTTCTGAGTGTCCTTATCTTGCACATGTCTCCTTGCACTGAGCATCAATATGTTCCATGTGCTTGGAACTAGTTTTCTTGCCCGTGACACTCGCTCCTTTTTTGTAATGTAACATTCTTTTATTCTTTTTCAAGCTCGTTAAAAATTTGAAAAAGACAAAAAAAATCAAATATTCCAAGAAGAGGGGACGGGATATACATTCTCTTTTATTGGCAGCAAGATAGTCACCCTTGGAAAAAACACATCCTTTTGTTTTTTCACCAAGCATTGGGATCTAGTATGACCTTAGGAAGTTTTTCTTGTTACATAGAGTTGTGTCCTCCTCCGTTTGGTTACTCTTCCAAACATATGAAGAGTTTGTGGTGCTTCCTGTATCACAGACTTTTGTCAATAGTATGTTGTGTGAGTCTCATCATTTTGTCGTGCTTTTGTCAACGAGAAGTTTTATCCAACCTGAGTCATCCATTCCACAGTTGATATATTGACTTTAATGAGTCATACATCCCAAGAGTCTAGTCAAGTTCAGATTCAAAATCAATGGAGTTTTGTGCCTGATGATCAATATCCTCCAATATTTCCCCGACGACACGTCAAATACCTCAGGGTAGTGAGTCTTATACTCATATTCTACTCCTACATGAGATTTTGAATATCTTGAAGTTGTTGCTCGAGATATGAAGTCCTCATATCTAGTCATATTCATCAATGCTTCTTGAAGATGCATATCATATTGTACTTGTATATCTTCAGATGATATTGAGATGTAGATTTGTTGTGTATTGTTCACAACTACACTTTATATAGACATTTATATTTTTTCTAATAGTCATATATGACATGGATATGCAGTGCACTTGATTGGCAACCATGCTTAGTTCATCCCGAGCATGGGTATTCCTGCCTCAGAGAGATTATCATTGTTTTGCAGATGGCACACTCACAAACAGTCATCTCGAGCTCACTCAACTTCGTGCCTTCCCACTGTGTAAAGATATTGTAATGTATTTTGGACATCAGTTGCTCTTCTAACCTCACACATTAGGGGACATCTGTTATAGTCCAAAATGACTTATCTGTGCATACAATACATTGGCCTTTCCATTTGCACACTTTTCCAAAATACTACCGAGGCTTCCTTTTAAAAACTATTTTTTGGAGAGTGTACACACCTTGCTGTGTTATCACCCCATAATCTATGGGAATCATCTTATGACTTGGATATTA
>CBVK0100692231.1:0-11184 GCA_900067695.1 Picea abies | reverse complement strand
ATATATGTGTGTGTGTGTGTGTGTGTGTTTGTGTGTGTGTGTGTGTGTGTGTGTGTGTGTGTGTTTGTGTGTGTGTGTGTGTGTGTGTGTGTGTGTGTGTCTATATGTAATATATGTACAGACTTGATCAATTCTAATTAGTGATAGATAGATCTGCATAATAATTTTATTACAGAAATAACATACGCCTATAGATAGATCTCTTCTTTCAAGTTCATTTGTACATAGATAATTCTTGCTAGAATTTGATTTTAGGAGAAACCATCCCCAGAATTTAGTATTTGATTATAAACTTCATACAATGAACAAATGTCATCTATGGAAGTTATTTAAACTTAGCACAAACAGATGCATTATATCAGATACATAAAATAATCCAAAACAAAGAAGGAGAAGAATAACATATATGAATCAGTCACGGGAAGACAAAAGTCACAACCACGTTCCTCCCAACCGTAAAATAGGACAACCAAATTACTTGCCTGATTCACTCCCTAGCCTAACCATGAATCCATGAGGGCGAACTTGAAATCTCCTCTTCAAAAATGTTTTCTTCTATCTGTAGTCCTCTCCTTGGCTCACACTCAATATTCAGTGTTGATAACAACAAGTTGACAGTAGTTCCTTTTCCCCAACATACTGGGTGGCGTCATGCTTCCTCACATATGTTATTTATCAAAAACCAACTTTTTTCCTAGGTCTTTTCCCTCCTTTGGGAATTTTCGTAGCTTTCTAAATCTGTTATTTATCAAAAACCAACTTTTTTCCTAGGTCTTTTCCCTCCTTTGGGAATTTTCGTAGCTTTCTAAATCCCTGATTTTCAGTGGCTGCCAATGGCCAAATCCCTGTTTTTCCACTTGTAACAATCATCCCAGAGGTAGTTCCAACATGTTCCCCACTAATGGAGTCATGGTCAGCTGAATTTAACATGGTTGTTCCATTTGTCCTCCTACAATAATTAAAACAACACTTTGTTTACATACAAGTGTCATATTCAAATATTTAGCTGGTTCAAGTCAAGTCTTTGCCCAACAGTCATAATAATTAATTACAATTTATCAGATTCAAAATTCGGAATTGCCATAAATAGAAAATTTTTTCCAAATTCGAATTTACCAGAAACGAAATAATTTTCTAACAATTTTTGAATTTCAAAAATACTTTATTTTTGGGGATGTCACATCCTTTCCCCCTTCAATAAAACACTGTCCTTGGTGTTCTTCCCTTTATTGTAACAGGATTGGATGAGATTTCCGCAAATCTCCCTCTAACTCCCAAGTGGCCTCCTTAGGACTAAAGTGCTTCCATCGTAACTTTATCTAAGCGACGACTCCATTCTGAAGTATTATTTCTCTCTGGTTGAGAATGTGCAGGGGTTCCACCTTGAACTCGTCTTCTAGTTCCACCTACACCAAGTTCCAATCGATTATGTGAGTAGGGTCATGAATATACTTTTTCAATAAAGACACATGAAATGCGTTATGAATTTTTAGATTAGTTGGAAGTGCAAGCTGGTATTCTACGAGTCCAATTCGAGCTAGTATCTCGAAGGGCCCACAAAACTTGGGTGCCATCTTGGCATAGTTTCCTAACTTCAACGAACTTTTCTAGGCTTTGAATTTCAAATAAACATGGTCTCCCACTTGAAATTCCAAGTGTCTTCTTTTATGGTCTACATAGCTCTTCTTCCTGTCATGTGCCTCTTTTAATTTTTGATGTACATTTCTTACCATATTCTTCATTTCTTGGAGCATCTCTGGCCCAACCATGAGTCTGTCAATAGGGTTATCCTAGCTAATTGGAGTCATACTCTTCCTGCTGCACATTACCTCGAAGGGGATTAATTTAGCCGAAGTTTGGTACACATTGTTATATGCAAATTCTACCAAGTGTAGGTAATCTTCCCACTTTCTTGGTTTTTTTCTTACATACATGCAGAGCATATCCTCCATAATTTGGTTTGTTCTTTCGGTCTATCCATCCATTTGTGGATGATAGTTCGTACTGAAATTTAAATTAGTATTTAGCCCTACAAATATTTCTTTCCAAAAAGCAGATGTAAATTTCACATCTCTATCGGAAATCACCATTTTAGGAATACCATGCAGTCTAAAAATTTCTTTCATAAATATTTCAGCGATATTCAGCGATATTTATAGCTTTAAAAGTAGACTTTATAGGAATAAAGTGTGCAAACTTACTGATTTTATCGATTACAACCATAATAGAGTCATTATGTTTCTAATTTTTAGGCAAACCTATAATAAAGTCCAACGATATGGTCTCTCATTTCCATTCTAGTACTGGTAATGGCTGTAGTAGGTCAGCTGGGTGATGGTGTTCGGCCTTAAACTACTGGAAATCTTGGAACCTAATCAAGTACTCTGCTATCTCGCCCTTCATATTAGGCCAATAAAATAATTTTCTAAGTGTTTTTATCATTTTCTGGTATCTTGGATGACCAAAATACGGTTTCTTATGCACTTCATCAAGAACTGTTACCTTCAACTGAGTCGAATCGGGTATGTAAAGTCTGTTTTCAAATCATAGTAGCCCATTTTTATCAATACTCAGATCTGGTTTATCTGAGTTTGCGGTATTGTTTTGAAATTATTCCATTATCTTCGTGTAATTTTCGTGGTTAATGCCTGTTGTCCTTATTCTCTCTTCCAGATCACTTTCTACTTTATTGAAATTTATTTTGAATAACCCATGGACTCTTCTGCTTAAATCATTTGGTACCTTGTTTTCCTTACCTTTGATATGTCTTACCTCAAAATCGAATTCGATCAAGAAGGTTAGCCACATTTCCTTGCTTGCATCAAGATATGGGTGACTAAACAAATATTTCACACTGCTATTATCCGTCAATAATAGAAACTTTCTGCCCATTATGTAGTGTCTCCACATTTTTAAGGCATGTATTACTATTGCCATTTCTAAGTCATGAGTGACGTAGTTTCATTGTTATTTTAATTTATGGGAATCATAACAAATCACATGTCCTTCTTGAGTTAGGACACCACCTACTCCTTCTTTACTTGCATCAACACATACAATAAAGTCTTTATTTGGTTCTCCTACCTTTAAGATGGCCGCGGTTGTCAATAATTCCTTCAACTTGTTAAAACTGTCTTGACACTTCTATGACAAGTTAAACTTGGTCCCTTTCTTTTGTAATGACGTGATAGGGTAAGCTATTTTGGAAAACCCTCTATAAATCTACGATAATATTTTGTGATTCCCATGAATGACTAGATATCTGCTACATCCTTAGGTTCCAGCCATTCCATGATGGCTTTTATTTTCTTAGGGTCGAATGAAATGCCTTCTGTAGAAATTACATGTCCTAGGTATTGTATTTTCTTTTGATAAAAATCACACTTATCAATTTGGCATACAGTTTGTGTTTCCTCAAATTTTGCGTAACTATTCTTAAGTGTTCTTCATGTTCTTCCTCCATTTTAGAATAGGCCAGAATATCGTCAATAAATGCTAGCATGAACTTGTCGAAGTACTGACTGAAAATATTGTTCATTAGACACATAAACGTGGCTGGTGCATTAGTGAGTCCAAAAGGTATGACTACGAATTCGCAGTGTCCATATCTTGCTCAAAAAGTTGTTTTTCTTATGTCCTCATCTTTTATCCTAACTTTATGATAACCGGATCATAAATCCAACTTCTAAAAGATCTTGGCCCCACCTACTTGATCAAACATGTATTTTATCCTAGGTAAGGGGTACTTGTTATTAATCATCATTTTATTCAATTGTCGATAGTTGATACATAGCCTTAGAGTACCATCTTTCTTTTTCACAAAGAGGATTGGTGCTCCCCATGGTGAAACACTCAGTCTGATATACTCTTTGTCCAACAATTCCTATAGATGTATTTTTAATTCCGTCAATTCTATTAAACTCATTTGGTAAGGTGCTTTAGAGATAGGGGTTGAACCAGGTAGAAGGTATATGGAGAAGACTATTTCCCTTATAGGAGCTAATTCATGTATCTCATCAACAAACACATCTTTGAATTTACGTAGGACAACAAAGTCTTCCAAGTTGGGCTTATCTTCTTTTTCTAATAGATTCATTATTTGGATGGTGTAAACTTGGCAACCCTTCCTCATGCATTTCTTGAATTGCATTGATGTGACTTGTCTAACTAATACTGGTTTTGGTATACCTTGGGTTGTTCTAGTAGTTTCATAATCATCTTTATAATTAAGTGTCTTTGTATAACAATCTAGAACTTCTTTGTGTTTTTCCAACCAATCCATTCCGATAATCATATTGTAAGATCCTAGTGGCAAAATATTCAAATTTGTTTTTATGTTTTGACCATCTAAACTAAATTAAAAATCAGAAATAAAGTTAACCACTTTCCTTTTTGTTCATGTTGCTAACTTTACGAGCCATGATTTTTCATCTTTCATCCTCTTAAGTTTATTTGACTCTACTACTCCAGGAGTGATATAACTTAACGTAGCTCCAGAATCAATCAAAACATAAATTTAGGTGTTATTGATTTTACCTTCAATTTCCACCACATAGAACTGGTGGTCAGCTTACCGATCGTCAATGGCTGCATTGATCCGATGCAGGCTTCTTCCTACATCACCCACCATCGCAACTTCCTGCAAATTATGAACAACAATTCTGTTTATTGTTCTTAAACGTGGGCAGTTCCTCCTGAGATGAGGTTCTCTGCATTCCCATCACTTTAATGGTTCGTGGGGGATGTCCCCAAACGTTTTTGTCCCCAGATTTACCAGTTTGTCATTGCCTTGCGTATTCGGATGGTTGGAGTGAAAATATTTTCTCAGAAAGCTTTTTGCTGCATTCCGATAAGGAGCTAGCTGGTATCCCTTCTTCTGCTAGTTCATTCGGTCTTGCTTCTTATCCTTCCAAGGTTTTGGAAACTCTACCCACTATTTATAGTGGTCGTAACACATCAGTGCTTTCCTGAATACTTCATTCAAGGATTTGGGGTTATCAAACTCAATTTTTTCCATGTAGGACTGTGGTAAACAACTTAGAAATAATTGGATTTTTACCTTGTCCTCCCGAATATAAGGTACGAACCTTAGTAATTCCATAAATTTGTTTATAATATCCTCCATCATCATCTGGCCAAGTCGTAGCTCATAAAATTCTTTGGTTTTCATTTCATAGTATCTTTCAAATAGATACTATTTCTTGAAATATTTCTTAAAGTCAGACCATTCCATCTATTTCTCTTTTAGGCCCTTGGCCAATTTCATATCTTGTGATGCAGGAGCATCTCTCCATGCAGCCAACCAGCCAGCCAGCCACATCAGTACGCATGCATTTATGTGTTGAAAGAGAGGCGTAGCCTCATTTTAAATTTCGAATTGAATGTAATTAAATGTCTTAGGTTGTTGAGCCATAGAAGCCATGCCTTTATGCAGGCTATAGATAATATAGCCATTTAATGTGTGTCATGGCTAAGATCTAGATCCATACACTAGACTAGACAACCATTGATTGTATTGAATAGAGTAGGTGAACCTGGAGGGAAGTGCTAAGAGCCCCTCAGGTAAAAGAGATTTTGAGAGCTCATTTTGATTCAGTAAAAGCTGTAGATAAGTACAGTTTTAGAAGAGCCGGAGAGAGCTCGAGGAACACCTTATAAAATACAGACATTTTCCATTAATATAAATAAAGCAGTCTTTCCTGCATTATTCTGTCATATATGCATGTCTGTGTGTGTTCTTTTTATATGCTATGAATGTATGTTATGTGGATGCATTCTGCAAGAGTTTTGAATGATTTCAGGTTGAAGGTCTTTGAGGCTTCACACCAGGAGGGTGTGACAATTAAAACAAAAATTCAAGTGTTATTGATTTTACCTTCGATTTCCACCATTGAGGATTGGTGGTCAGCTTGATGACCATCTGTGGATGCATTTATTCGGTGTAGGATTCTGCCCATATCACCCACCATCGAGGCTTCCTGCAAGTTATGAACGACAGTTCTCTTTGTTGTATTTATATGTGGACAGTTCCTCCTTAAATGAGGTTCTTCACATTCCCAACACTTCAATGGTTCACGAGGACTGTCCCCAAAAATTTTTGTTCCCAGATTTACTTGTTTACCACTACCTTGTGTAATTGGATAATTAGAGTGAAAGTCTTTTCTAGGAAAGATTTTTGTTGTATTCCGATAAGGACCTGGTTGGTATCCCTTCTTTTGTTGGTTCATTCGGTCCTGTTTCTTATCCTTTCAAGCTTTGGGAAACTTTGCCCGTTGTTTGTATTGATCATAGCACATTCATTCTTTCTTGAATATTTCACTCAAGGACTTGGGGTTTTCAAACTCAATTCTGTCCCTGTAGGAGTGTGGTAAACAACTTACGAACCGCTGGATTTTTACCTTGTCCTCCTGGATGTAAGGTACAAACCTTAGTAATTCCAGGAATTTGTTTATAATGGATTTTTACCTTGTCCTCCTGGATGTAAGGTACAAACCTTAGTAATTCCAGGAATTTGTTTATAAGATCCTCCATTTTCATCTTTCCAAGTCATAACTCATAAAATGATTTTGTTTTCCTTTCATAATATCTTTCAAATAGATATTGTTTCTTGAAATATTTCTTGAAGTCCGACCATTCCATATGTTTCTCTTTTAATCCCTTTGCCAATTTTAGATCTTGCCACCAGATGTTGGATTTTCCTTTCAGGTTGTAAATGCCCATTCTCACCTTCATATTGCTGGAATAGATATATATCTAGAAATATTTTTTGATGTCTAATAATGATTCTTCAGATTCCTCCCCTGTTCTGGATTCCCCATCAAAGGTAGTTGGATTAAGTTTTTTAAATTCTCCTTCAAGGTGGTCTACTTGTTTTTTTTTTTCTTTCGAGTTTTTCTTTATCTTCAGCTAAAAGGGTACCCTCAGATGAGATGTCCTCTTTTTCTTCCTTAGGAACAGAATTCTTGGAGGCCCCTTTACTAACCTATTCTTCATGATTATCGTCTTGTGGGATTTTCTTTGTCACTATACTGCACAACAAGACTTATGTTATCTCTTTCTTCTCTTGTTGTGATTTCTTCAGTTTTTCATTGTTGGCCTTGAAAACCTATAGCTCAACAATGAGATTCCTCATCGTTTCCATCACTTCAGTAGGTGAGATTTCGTCGGTATTATGTCTCTAATTTTCAGGCAAACTATGTTTAGGATTCCCATCAACTCTGATTTTTGTGTCGTCCTCTATTGCCATGATTAACACAAAACATTAAAGGGTTTTTTGTTTGTAACAATAAAGGTTTATTATTTTTACAGAAACAAAATTATATGCTACATAAATCAGATGTCCCTGTTGAAGGTCCAAGTGTTGTAACCTTTTCTCCGATACCATATGTAATGAACCTCATATTTACCATAAAAAAAAAATTGTTTATCTTTTTTCTATATAATTTATTGGTGGAAGAAGGGATCCTAGTTATACAACTCTGTTGTCAAATCGGTTATGAAACCTTGTAATAAAACCTTGCTATAAAACTCTATTATAAAAATGTTGTTACAAATTCCTAAATTTCTACTTACCACAAGATATCCTATTTATATCATCTTGCTTAATCAATAGTAAGAAGTTTATAAGGAAAAGTCCCCAAGGCTTTAACAAATCCCTTTCATCCTTTATTCTTTACCCATATGCATATAGGGATACGTATATAAGTGTAGTCTTATAATTCATGCTACAACTCGCCTTTAACATAAGGTTCCATATTCACACACAAGTCCACATGTTGATTTTAACCCTAGGAAACTTTAGCTAGTTTTCTATCCATAATAGTCATGGGGTAGAGTTTTTACACCAGATGGATAAGATAATTACCAAGTCTTGGTTATTTAGTGGTTATTAGAATAGATGGTTGATTGTAATGAAGTATTAAGTCCAAAAGCCGATGGAAAATTTGACAACTAGGATTGAGTTGTTGTCTTAGGCTAACATAGAGGGTGTGAATGGGATTTAACTTCCATTGAGTCATAAAGATGTCAAATCATGACATTATTTAAGTGGAATAGGTGGTTCACTATCATAATAGTTAAGTCTTTGTAACTTCATTAATGGCAGTCCTACAATTCCTTTGTATTTACCGGGATCTACACCGAAAGTGTCACACCGACTATGCCATTGTCACATGGCTAATCATCTTCCGCATTGTCCACATTTACTCCGAGACATCAAGGTGATACTTAAGGTTGGATTAGGTTCACAGTTTATCATTTCTAAGTTTTTACACAGAGGTTCTCTGTATCACATTTTTCAGAGGTGAAGTCTATATGTAATGGTGGTCGCTCCATGGGTGTAGCTGATGGCATGGTCTGAAACCATGGTAAGTTCTTCCTTAATCATAATACCAATATAGATAAAAATAAGGAGGTGTAATATTAGGAAAATGTTTTGTATGTCATTCTATAGTCACCATCATGATTTTTCATTCTTCTTGAGTTCTCTCCTTCACGTAACTTTTCTGTATTACTTTCGGGGTCACCCTTAATCCCGAGAAAGTGATTTTTCATTGAGATTGTCGATGTTTCTCCTCTGGTAAAAGAGAGGGAATACTAGAATCGTAAACCCATATTTGAGATCTAGGCTTTTGTAAAATCCTTTTCGTAAGCGAGGATTTATCGCCGAAGGAAAATCGTGAATTTTGGGTAATTAATCTTATTGTGTGATTGTTTTGCTTGACTAGTACCATGAAGACCCAACCTCCATAGTGCCAAATAGATTCAACTAGGCTTTCTCCTGCATTTCCCTTTCTTTATATCTAACATTTTTCAAGGAAGTATGCTTTACCAAAATTTGGTTGGAGCATCTCTGCATTACTTGTTGACTTATACAATTCTGTGCAAATTGATGTTTGGGTACACTAGGGTCAATGGTTAGATGTTCTCCTGGTTTGAATGGGAGACTGAATATGTATTTACACTTAATATATATATATATATATACACTATTCACGTATACAAGGGACTTAGTAGTTTATTACTGTACTTCCATTATTCGTGAATACTCTATAATTATTTTACTTATGTTGTATAAATCATTTTTAAGAGTTGAAACATATCGCTAATTATGGGCCCTGTTTGATGCAAGGATACCCATCAAGTATTTGTTGCACCATCCGCCCTCAGCCTTGGGTGTCTATCTAGACAGACAATGACAAGGAAAAAATCATGCGAGATGCGAATAAGAAGTTAAGTAAAAACGTTATCACTGTGTTCGTGTTCTTCTTAAAATTTCTTGTATATAAATTTTCTAATATTCATAAATGTGTATTCTTCCAGGTTTTCACTACGCAAGGATATTGGATATTCATCCCCATACTCGATGCAAAAGGTATTAGAGTTTCCTTTTGTAACCCTTCCGGAGTTCGAATAGTCACGATTGCAAATTTAAAAGAGGTCATTCGATATCGATTTCCCTAGTTTCTTATCGGGTTTGAAAAAGGGGAAGAATTCCCAAAAGTAACTTGAAGTTTGGGTCTGGTTGTTATAGTATGAACTTTGCAACGATTTTCTACAGGATTATCCTGTTCATTTAGAGTAATATAATGATTGTTTAATCGATCACCGCTCGGTCTCACCCTACCCATGTAATTTAATTACCAGGGTTGTCGTTTTCGATTAAAGGCCCTGTTTCAAACGCTGAATGTTGGATCGAATTATGTTAGATATATAATACCATATCATTTTATTTCATTTCAACATTCCTTATGTTTATTGCCGATGTGTTTTATTCTAAAATTGCAATAGTTAGATTGGATCCAACATGAGTAGATATAATGGTCTGAGTAAGGTTACGATTCTGTGTTTTATTTCTAGAATACTATATATATGTACCTATACATCTTTTGTTGTTTAGGCTATGTAAGGGGGGTTTTCTAAAAGGCTGGTAGGAGTTTGCAATCGCATGTTGTATGTACATAACTGTATGGTTGTAATTTCCAATTCTATATCATTCATTGCCACGAACACTGAGTGGACATTTTCACATGTATACTCATAGTTAATAATTTGTCAATTACTTTATAGAGTGTGTATTCCTTCAGTTGGATCCTTTTATTTTGTGTGAATGGAAAATGTAAAGATTAAAAAATTCTATCAGCATGAGATTTATGTTCTTTAATAATTATCTTCGAACCCTTAAGATTATGGAGTATTGTACTTCTGTATTATCTTATAACAGAACAATGAACTTAATCAATTACATTTAGTATTGTAACAAGATTTATGGAGTTTCAGACTCTTCAATTCAATGATTTCTTATACGAGAGGTAGTTGATTTCTTATTGGTATAATTTGTTTGTTCAAATACTATGACAACAAATCTCTGTATAAGTGAGGTTTCTATAGCGATCATTAAATCCTCATTTAATAAGTCTATACATAGTACCAACCACAATATGTATATATATGTACAGACTTTCTCAACCCAATTATTCATAGATAGATCTATTCTTTCAAGTTCATTTGTACATAGAAAATTATGCTTAGAATTTTAGTTCAGGAGGAACCATCCCCATAATTTAGTCTTTGATTATAAACTTCACACAATGAACAAATGTCATCTATGGAAGCTATTTCAACTTAGTACAAACATATACATTATATCAAATACACAAAATCATTCAGAACAAAGAAGGAGAAGATTAACATATCTGAACCAGTTCACAGGAAGACAAAGGGAACAACCACATTCCTCCCAACCATAGAACAGGACAACCAATTACTTACCCGATTCACCTCCTAACCTGACCATGAATCCATGAGGGAGAACTTGAAATCTCCTCTTCAATAATGTTTCCTCTATATGTAGTCCTCTCCTTGCCTCACACTCAATATTCAGTGTTCATAACATCAAGTATACAGTAGTTCCTTTTTCCCCAGCATACTAGGCAACGTCCTGCCTTTTCACATATGCTATAAATCCAAACAATCCTTTTTTTTGCTTAGGTCTTTTTCCCTCCCTTGGGGATTTTCGCAGCTTTCTAAATCCCTGATTTTTAGGGGCTGTGTTGGCAACCCAACATATTTTTAACTTTTTAAATATCAAATAATAATCTATGTAGCTATGTAACTGGGGTCGTACATTTTTCTGTTCTTCATAAGCAATTTTTGAAACAACAAATGCATGTTTTCGGTTATTCC
>CBVK0100692230.1:0-11184 GCA_900067695.1 Picea abies | reverse complement strand
CTCATGTAGCCTATATCTATTGTAAATTTTTCACTCTTTGAGTGTGGAATACGGTTAATGCAATTTCTCATTCTTTTAGTCCATTTTTTCTCTCTTCTTCTCACCTTTGCAAGTTGTGTATGTTATTTTTCTAGCTAGATCTTTTGTGCGGGTATTCACCACATCTTACAGTTGATGGGCTATGAAAAAGGCTTTGAACTGCCACACGATCCCTACAAAGGGGCTATTTGACTTATGAGTGTCATATGGGTGTCATGACAATGTGTTTCACACCAAAAATGGGTCTTGAGACCTTAACCATTCTTTGATGAAAACACATAGGTCTTAGGCCATGAAAGAAGCTTTTAGGGCTGATAGGTTGTAAATGATGCCTTAGACCTCCGCATAGGCCTTATAGAGGGAATATTTAGACTACAAATGTCATATTGGCACCATTATGATATTGTTTCACTTAGGATGGGTCTCTAGGCCATGACTATGGTCTAGGGACAAAGGCAAGTTTCTTAGGCCCTAATATATGTTTCCAGGGCTCATGGGCCATGAACTACCACACATTCCTTACAAAGGTAATATTTTCCCTGTGAGTGTCTTATGTGTTTGATTATGATGTTTTTCACGAAAGGGACGGGTCTCATTTCATGGACCATGGTTCAAAGATTAAAGCAAGGGGATTAGGCCCTAAAATAAATTTGTAGGGTTCATCGACCATGAACAAGGCCTTGAACCACCACACTTGCAATATAGAGAGAATATTTTTCCTACGACTGTCATAGGGATGCCATTGTAATATTTTGTGCACCAAGGATGGGTTTGAGGGACTTAACCATGTTCCATGAATAAAAATAAGGGTTTTAGATCCTAAAAGATGGTTCTAGAGATCAAACGCCAAAAATGAAGCCTTGAATCACCACATAAATTCTTAAAAGGAATATTTTTCCCATAAGTGTTTTATGAGCAACTAAAACATGGTTCTAGTACTTGTGGGCCATGACCACCACACATGACCTATAAAGGGAATATTTGGTCTTCAAGTGCCATATGGGTGCCATTATGACTTTTTGCAATGTTGATGGGTGTTGGGGCCTTGACCATAGGGTGGAAACATGAATCATAGTCACACTTTTTGGAAATCTAGACATGTAAAATGGTGTATGTTAACCCTTGGTCAAGGTTTTACTTGATCGAGGCTTTAAGCCCTCAATCAAGTGCTTAATACCTCGACCAAGGTAAAACCTCGATGAATAGTTTTAAACCAAAATTGAACTATTTATTTAAAAATCACCTCAATCGAGGGTTTTAAAATACCTCGATCAAGGGTTTTAAAATACCTCGATCAAGGGTTGAGGTATTTTAAAACCCTTGATTGAGGGATTGAAAGTCCAAAAACCTTCCCCATTTTTGTAGGTTTTCATGGAGATACAACTTGTAGTAGGTGAAATCCTTTCATCTCTTCCATGGAAGGTGGTGGACTTGGTGCATATAGATTCATCATTGAATCTTATATCCAATGACAAATAATTTTCTCATTTTGGATTCCATACTTATTTTTAATTTATTTTTTTCAAAACTTATAAAACTTTTTCTCTCTCGATTAGTGGAGGCCATGGAGAAAAATATGTATCTTAAAAAACTAAACAACCAAAAAATTATAAAAAAATATGTGTGCACTCCGTGGATGTTTCCTCTTCAAAACGTGTTTTTTTGTTTTTTATTTATGTAAACAAGAGAAAGAAATTTGTTGGGAACACAAAGGTGTATAAAATGAGATTCAAATATTAATTTGTCGGCTTTGAAAAATAATAAAACATATAATTTTCCAACAAAAAAGAATTCACTACTACATTGTGTGTAGATCATGCTTGTATAATTTTTTTTGAAAATGGTACATTGAACACTCAATTAGGTGTTTGGAACAAAAATCACTTGTTAACTTTTATAGAAAATTGTAAGGACGAGCATTTTATTAAATGCAAATTTGACACATTAAGTGACATTAATATTTTTTGAAAAATAATGTTTGAAAGAAAACACAATTCCCTAC
The DNA here is from genome assembly GCA_900067695.1 of Picea abies. Taxonomy (NCBI): domain Eukaryota; kingdom Viridiplantae; phylum Streptophyta; class Pinopsida; order Pinales; family Pinaceae; genus Picea; species Picea abies. The sequence continues at coordinate 9,143 of CBVK0100692230.1, read as the reverse complement.
AAATTATTTGTTTATTGCACATCAATATTCACATGTATATGATTTTCAAGGGCTTCATTTTAAAAAAAATGTAAAATTTCAAATTTTCATCACCACTTTTCACTAAAAAATAGGGCACATATTCATGCATTCACCCCATAAATTGGGGATGAAAACAAGGATCTTATGCCCTAACTGAATCTTCTAGGGCTAGTGGGCCATGAATAGGGCCCTAAACCATCACATAGGTAATACAAATGGAACATTTGGTCTACGAGTGTCATATGGGAACCATTACAATATTATGTGTACTAGGGATGTGTTGCAAGGTCTTGGCCATGGTTTGGGTAGGAAAACAATCATATTAGGCCCTAAAAGATGTTTTGAGGGTGCATGGGCCATGCATGAGGACCTAAACCACTAAACAAGCCTTGCATAGGGAATCTTTAACCTATGAACATGATATGGACACCATTCTAATATTTGTGCATTGGGATAGGTATATAGGACCTTTCCATGGTCTTGGGTTGAATACCATCATTTATGCCCTAAAACTTGCTTCTAGGTCTCATGAGTTATGCATGAGACCCTATACCTACACAGAGTCTTGGATAGGGAATATTTTCTTGTGAATGATGTATGGGCACCATTTTGAAGTTTTGCATCCAAAGATGGGCCTTGAGGCCTAAGTCTTGGTCTATGGATAAAAAATGTAGACATAAGCCCTATATTCACTTGCTTCTAGTGTTCATACGTTATTCTTGGGTCCTTGAGTTACCACAAAAGCTCTGCAAAGGGATTCTTTAAACTTCAAGTAAGATATGGGCACCAATTCATAGTTTTGTCCACTAGGTATGGTTCTCATGACCCAACCCATTGTTTAGGGACACAAAGAAATGACTTGGGCTCTAATATGTTGCTTCTAAATATTATGAGCCATACACATGGCTATAGACGACCACTTAAGCCCCATATAAGAAATATCAAATAGATTATGATGATAATGATGGTGTCTTTTAATGCCTTAGGCAAAATTGTTTTTGGGACCAAGACAAAGAAAAAGTGAAAAGAGAAACTAGAAAATTAAAATCCCAAAGATACTTATTTATATATTTGTTTAAATACATGAGTTTAGACATCACTATAATGTTTAAGCTTATTTAATTAGATTGTCATTGTTTCAATCGGAAAACAATCAAGAATCATGTATGTGTTTATATATTTATATAATACGTGTGCTATAGGATGTCAGCATGTTATATAACTCATTTGCATTATTTGAAATTTAAATTTTTTCCTAGGATTTCATTCCTTACTCCAAGTATTATCTGATGTTTCTAGTTCATATTTGGGTTAAACCTGGTGGTTTAGACAACATAAACCTAACATATTTCATTTTTTTCAAATCTCTCACAATATTTTTAGATTAGGAAAATGATCAAGAATCATGCATGTGTTTATATATTTATATAATATGTGTGCTATATGATGTCAGCATGTTATATAACTCATGTGCATTATTTGAAATTTAAAGTTTTTCCGTATTTCATTCCTTACTCTAAGTATTATCTGATGTCTCTAGTTCATATTTGGGTTAAACCTGGTGGCTTAGACAACATAAACCTAACATATTTCAATTTTTTTTTTTAAATCTCTCACAATAATTTTAGATTAGACGATATTTTTCGATACAATATACATATTTATCTCTTTTTTTTTTTTCAAATAAAAACCATGAGTATATTTAGAGATTGAATGGAAATTACACTTTTCAAGTGCATACTCCACTCACAAATTTAGTTTTACACAGTAATTACAATCCTCCATTTTTTCCCTTCTTTTTAACCTCATGCCATCCCCCTAGACAAGGTTCCAACTATAATCAGAGATCAATTGGTCATAGTTTGGATATCTCTATGTAAGTGCATGTGTTAATGGATCCCATTATGCAAATTCTAAATATATAATATTTTTAAGAAAATGTTATTATTTTATACATTTTTGCAGTGACATATGTCATAATTACAAAATACATGTTGTTTCCATTATAACTTTGTATTGCCTCACCATTGATCTAAAAATGGTAGGCCTATGACCTATCCATTTCATCAATATGGATGCTTACCATATTATTTAAATTGTAATATATTTGCAATCTTCAACAAGCTAAGTTCAAGCTTATTGTGCTCTGTTTAGATTTGGTTTCCAATACCTAGCTACTCTATAATTTGTCACCGTGACAAATTAAATACAAACTTTGTATATTAGATATGCTAACCTAACACTCTACGCCCAACATGTTTTCCCACTCATCACATCTTGAATTAATAAACAAGATGCACAAACTCTCAATAGCCATAAAATATTAGATGTGTAACTTAATATGATCATACATAAATAGTTGTAAATGTTCTCATTGCTCTTTGAATTGAGGGTGTCAAGAAGATTTGGGTTATACGTAGACTTTACACATGGCCAAAGGATATGTTGGCTATATCTTATAATTACATAAAGCATGGGAGTTGAATGACCTTCAAATTTATGCACATGTGAGCTAACCTCACTAGATGTAAGATGTCGATGGTCAAACATGTGCATTGAGTTATCAGCAGAACCAGTCAAGATTATATTCTCATCATTGGGGTTCTAATTGACTCAATGAATGTCTTCATTATGTGCTTTCTCAACCTTAATAACTAGTTCATTACTAGATCAAGAAACCCACAAATAAGAGAAGAATCATCTCCCATGCTACAACATTCATGTGCATTTGAAGGACACAATTGCACATCTTCAACTGTATATTTATGCTCTTTATAGACACCTCTAGGACTTATCGAAGGGATATTTGGTACTTTCTCACCATGTGTTGAAGATGGTGTTTTTGGTGCTTTCACAAAGAAAGGCTCTTATGCTAATGCATAACTGCAAACCCAAAATGTTGTTCTCGCACCTATAACAGATTACCACATTGTGCCACATAATAAAATGAATTGGTTTACTATAGAAGAGTAGCAAACAAGAAACTATTAAATTTATGGCCTATGTGTAGAAATCATTTGATGGGAAACATGACAATGTCATCTACTAAGCATTCATACAACATTAAATAAAATCCACAAAAAAGAATGAATATGGAATTAAAACAATGCACACAAGAATAACACAAAAGAAAACAATTTACCCAAGAACCCAAATGGTAAAACCAGATTGATTAGGGATTTTTTTAAGCAGGAAATTGGTTACAAAACGTGAACTATACATTTAATTAGTGTATTGTTACTCATTGGAAGGAAATTTGCAGATAGAGTCATAGCTCAACAACAATATTCACACATCGTGGCACATAATCAATGTCTTCTTCTCCTTCAATCATCAAACAATCTAATTCTTTGAACTCTCATCTCTATTACCACCCTTCTTCATTTCCTCCTCATCTCTCCTCTTTGTTCCATGTCCTTCTTCACCACAATCTTTATTTTAATGGACTACCTTGGAAGTCCAACCATCACAATGGTTCATTTCAATTTCCAAGTAAATTTTTGGACATTTCCTCAACTTTGCCAAAAAATGAATTAAATGATTATTACAAATTTTACAAAGAATTTGGTGAGGATCCAATTCATATCACACCTCCCCGTTTGTAGGCTTTTGGTCCCCAAAAGCTTCAAATCCCTTCAATCTTCTTCTTCTCCACCTTCAATAATCCTCCATTAAATATCCAAGAAAGGGTGCAACCTCTACTGTAGGATGGAATATTGGGGTTGTCTTTGGCATAAGCATGATGCCCATCTCATGGTTAGAGATGAATTTTTTTGCTGTAATAGGTCACTGGACAACCACTACTCGGGATGAAAGTCCAAGCAACTTATGTTTCTCCTTGACCTTTAATCTCCAAGATTTCTTCTCGGCTCTTTGATTCTCAGGATGGATTTATGGGTGAAGCCTCCAACATTTGGCCTCCCAATGTCTTGTCAATCTACATTACTTGGAAATAGTTCCTCCATGGGATGCTTGGCCTTGTAGAGTGCCAACAATTGTTAGCCTTATAACCCATTTTCTTGCAACATAAACCAACCAAAGATACTATGTCATACCTTTTTGGTTTGTGATAATTCTTGCTATCTTGGTTTCTTGGTCCCCTAAGAGTTGGAGCAGATCTAGATGGAAAAATCATCTCTTTGTTTCCCTCTTCCAAGTCTCTACAAGCACATTTGAGTGGCTCGTTGCAAACTCCTTTTTTAGTTTCCTTTTCATCCATGGCAATGGCTTATTTTCCAATCCCTCTTTCCTTAACGAAGGTGGTTTGAGATGAACTAATGTTATCTTCTTGTCCACCGAATCCTAGGCCTTCATGCTTGGGCCTCTATTGAGATACAATGGGGATCATAATCCCTTGGCCTTCCTTTCTTATCCCTTGGTATTCATAGCTCATTTTCCTCACGACCTTGGAACTAATGCCTCTAGTGTGTTTTTCAAAGTCACTAAAGGTCTCTTGAGCAATTATCTTGGAAGGTGAGTTTACTAGGATTGACTCTGTCAAGGTTTTGGCTTCTGCAATGGAAACAAAAGGGACTTGTTTGGTCTCTTGGATAGTTGCTTGTAGCTTATTCAAGGCCTCTTCCTTCACTACTAAATCTCAGTATAGGTGAGAAATCACTTTGATGAACCTATCCTCTTGCAAATTATCTAGTTGAATGAATTTCTCCTCCAATTGCAAGAGTTGCAATCTACTCCTGTTTAATTCTTCCCTCATGATGGTGAAGGATCCTTGGTGTTTGGAAAGTTATTTTTGCATCTCATCCGCTTTCTGCCTCTAATATTGACTTTCCTCTTGGATTTTCCTACTGAAATCTCTCAACTCTTCTAGCTTCTCCCTCTTCAAAGCTTTTCCCATGGCAACTACTCCAAGGTCTCTAAAAAACCTTATCTGCTACCTTATTATTTGAATACGGTAGGCCTATGGCATGTCTGTTTTGTTAGCATAGATTCTTATCATCAAATTCAAATTGTGATCTTTGCAATCTTCAATAAGCTAAGTCTAGGTTTCTTGTGCGTTGCTTAGATCTGGTTTCCAATACTTAGTTGTTCTATTTTTAACCGAGACCAATTAAATACAAAATCCATATAATAGATATGAAACCCTAGCACTTTACTCCCAACACTTTAATCCACTCATCACATCCTCAAGTAATAAACAAGATGCATAAAGTCTCGATAAGTGTTATCACTGCATTTTGAAATGAGGACATGAAGAAGCTCTGGGTTGTATGTAGAAATTTACACACAACCAAAGGATATGTTGGTTGTATCTTATAATTACACAAAGCATAGGAGTTGAATGACCTTTGAATTTATGCATGGATGAGTCAACCCCACTAGATGTAAGATGTTGATGGTAAAACATGCGCATCGAGTTATCAATAGACCTAGTCAAGATTAGATTCTCATAATGGGGGTTCCAATCGACAGAATGAAGGTCTACATTATGTGCTTTCTCAACCTTAATAACTAGTTCATTACCAAATCAAGCATCCTACAAAATAAGAGAAGAGTCATCTTTCACACTACAAAAATCTTGTGCATTTTAAGGACAAAATTGCACATCTTCAATTGTATCTTTATGCTCTTTATAGACACCTCTAGAACCCATCGAAGGGATATTTGGTACTTTCTCACCATGTGTTGGAGATGGTGTTTTTGGTTCTTTTGCAGAGGAGGGCTCTTATGCCAATGCATAACTACAAACCCAAAATGTTGTTCTTGCACCAATAACGAGGTACCATTTCAAACCACGCAATAAAATGAATTGGTTTACCATAGAAGAGTAACCATCAAGCAACAACTGAATGTATGGCCAATGCATAACAATAATTTGATGGGAAACATGGCAATGTCCTCTACTGAGAATTCATACAACATTAAATAAAATCCATGACAAAGAGTGAATATGGAATTAAAAGAATGCACACAGGAATCCCAAAATAGACAATGGTTTACCCTGGAATGCAAATGGGAAAACTAGCTGGGGATTTTATTAAGAAGGAAATTGATTAAAAAAGGTTGGATATACACAGATTTACTGTATTGTTGCTCACTAGTAGGAAATTTGTTGATGGCCATGGCTCAACAACAGTCTTCATTCAACATGGGACAAACTCAATGTCTTCTTCTCCTTCGATCATCAAGCATACTGCTTCTTTGAGCTCCTATCTCCGCTAGTACCCTTCTTCATTTCTTCCTCGTCTCTCCTTTGTGTTTCATGTCCTTCTTGACCACATCCTTCATTTTTAATGGGCTTCCTTGGAAGACCAATGATCACAATGGTTGGTTTCAAATTCCAGGCAAATTTTTGAATATTTCCTCAACTTTGTCAAAAAAAACACAATTAAATACTTATTACAAAGTTTACCGAGAAAGTTTCCAATTTGGATCAACCATTTAAAAAGAAGATTATATGTTGTGTGACAAGAGACCAATTTTTCACCACATGTATAGTGATTATGTTAAGGCCTTTAAATGTAACTACAATTGATACCATAATTTTAAAATGTATGTATAAATATTATTCTTTTAAAAAAAATCACTCTACACTTATAAAGATTATATTATATTTGTACAATATCTTATTTTAAATTTCCATCATTTAGATACTAAAACACTACATTATAGAGAAATAAGCTATGTTGCATGAGGTTTTGGAATGTGGGACATTGGGAATAGTGATCCGAAACGAGTAGAAGTTTTCCCCAAATTTACAGGAAACATGTTCAATTTGGGAGTGACAATTAGATATATTAAAAAAATATTAAAAATATTTTAGATTACAATGTATAGAGATAATAATACATTTCAAATCTTATTTTAATGCTTGCCAAGGATAGGGTATTGATTTATTCGAATTTCATGTTTAATCTAAGCTTGAAGAAAAACATACATGCATTAAAAGTTTTCCATATTCACAACTATAAAGTGAGTAGTATAAAATTGTCGAGAACAGTTCCCATATAAGACAATACAGTGTAAAAAACTCAATTTTATATAGGAATAAAATATTTCTATAAATAATAAAAATTACATTAATGTAAATTTTTACATTTTATCTTCTTACAATTTATTCAAATTAGTTTTACAATTATTTTTAATGTTCTGACAATTTGTAAAAATTACATAGATTTATAAATTTGTAAGGATTGTTATTAAGCTAAGACGTTATTTTAAGGAGAGGTTTCTCAAACCACAACAAATCAACAAATGCCATGTGTATATCTCTGCAACAAATCAACAACTACCACATGCATCTGTCCAATGCATCTTTCCATTGTGAATCCACTTGTGTTCGTATGATTCCTAGTTTTGGGAGCGTCTTCTTTACATCTCCTGTCTGTTAGAGCAATGAATTCAACGATATCCAAATTTATAGCGCCGACTGGTTTCCAATCATGTGATTCGACCTGTTGTAACCAGTAAATTATTGAATGGGACGGCTGACTGAGGATACAGTGTTGATAATTATGGAGGGGGGCGACTTGAATGCTAGGCTCATGGATTTTCATGGACGGAGGTTCGAGGTTCTGGTTCAGAGGTTCTTGTTGGGAATTGAATTTCCCACCAATCAAATTTTCCCATATATTTCATGTTTGAGAAAACAAGTAGAACCGATTCGTCTGTCTGAAGTGCAGAAGCTGAAAGAGTGACTATTCGATGACTCGAAGGAGAAGAAAAAAAGAGTGCTATCATGTCGGCCATCAATCGCAAGAACAATTTTGTCGAAGGAGAAGAAAAAAAAGAGTGTTATCATGGTGGACATCAATCGCAAGAACAAGGTTGTCGTGTTGGTTGGAGTATTTTCCATTTTTTCTGGTGTCTATGGAGATGATAGTGATGCATGTAGAATATTCTGACATAAGTTGTGGGATAGTCACCTCGGATCTTACTCACTGTGTTGGATGTCTGACATCCGGTAAGGGGAAACCATCCCCAATTTGATGTACAGTATGAGAAACAATCCGCTGCATACTGTCGATTTCTGACCTGGCCGCAAAGAGTTGTTCTTCGTCTGTATTTAATGGAAGCAGGAAATATGTGATTGTAGCTTGTTCCAACTGGGCATCTATTCTTTCCTCCAGCTGATCACGACACTCTGAGCTCGCGATCCAAGTGAGAACACAACGAAGAATCGCAAACAAGAAGCTCATTGTTTTGGGTAGAAGCTTGATGATGGAATCAATAACGCCTCTCCTTTCAGTTCTTGAAAACACCTAAATTTCTTCCAATTCCAAAGACTTGTCATGAAAATAACCTCAATGCAGCCATTTACAATAAGCATTTCTTCAGCCAGAGGATGAAGATTTTTACAGTTTTGGAGAACTTTAATCGCGTCTTTCTGGTTTTTCAGTATTACTTTGTTGAAATAAAACTCGCTTTTCTTGCAAAGGTTACCTCTGCAATACTCTTCTGTTATCACTAAGAAATTTGCCGCGCATCTTATAGCCGCAATGTTGAATGGATTCATGAGAATCGAGGAACCGTAGCAGTAAGTTGTTATCATTTCAAAATTTTATGCTCCGCCAAGGAAGATCTCTGGGAGATTAATTTCATCCCCTTCCATTAGGTGTCGCTTCAAGAAATCGCTTGCATATGAGAACACATATTTGTAATCATCAATCAAAAAGGAAGTTACAAGATACTTAGTAACATAAAGTTGGGTCACATGATGTGCATTAATAACATTGCCAATGCTAGACAACAACCGTGGAACCTCCTCAGGGCGGACTTCTGTCAAAAATTGTGGATAGTTCTTTCTGTAATTGAGTACAACGGTTTGACGCCCAAATTTTGGTGCACACTCAAGGGTATCTGGTCATTTTAGTCATAAAACTATGTACGAATTGGGTAAATTTGGATGTGAATAGCTTACTCTACTATTTGAATCTTACTTGAATTCGTAGTGAAACAAATTAATAATGTTTGGAAAAATGTTCATTTGCACTGTAAACAAGGTGAAGATTTTGAAAAAATATTTTTTATATTTAATATAAGTTATTTTTCTTATTGAAAAAAGAAGAAGATAATAATAATAATAATAATCTATTTTTAAGGTCACTTCCGCCCAGCAATTTGACTGGTAAAGTCTACGAAGGTATACATACCCTACCCCCTCT
>CBVK0100692229.1:0-11184 GCA_900067695.1 Picea abies | reverse complement strand
AAAACTTAAAAAAATTGGACCATGTAAAATGTTGAGAAAAATTCCCCAAATGCATCTGATTTATATATTTTCAAAGAAACCACTGAAAGATCAATAGATGCACCTGATAATGAATTCAAACTATTGATTGGGAGAAACAACTCAAAAACAGACTGAATCTATCTTGGATCAAAAGGTAGTAAACAAGACAAGGGGTAAAGAGTATTTCCAGTACTTGATCAAGTGGAAGGAACAACCACTTGAAGATGTCATGTGGATGACATCAAAGGAAATTTATAAATATGGTTTTGTTATCACATAAACTTGTCATATCCTTAGGGGTTTGTGGTTTCTACCTAAGTCTGTATCTTTTCCTATCTCTCCTCCTTTTGCAAACCCAATTGTATTTTTCCTCTCCTCTTGTAATTTTTCTTTTGTTTGCCTTCATCCGTTTGATCGACCTGTTTTTTATAAGATCAATCACTTCTCTCTTTACCTATGTCATGGATCCTTTTGTTTTCTAGAGCCCTCAGTCAGTCATCCAAGTAGTTGTTCACAGAGACCACAACTGTAAGCACAAGCACAACACTTCGAGCGGTCTGATATGAACTCAAATCAAGGGATTGAGCAAGATCAACTTTCAACGGCGGAGATCCATCAGGCAGATCGGATCAGCGGCCATCAGGCGATTGGGATCATAGAGTTACATGAATTTTAGCATCAGACAAAGGTCCAAAATAGTGAGGTCAATCCTAGTCGTTGGTACCGGGAAGGACATGTGACACATGATCAACATTTTGCTGACTCGCAGAATGGAACAGTCAAAGGGAAGAGCCATGCCGACTCGCTAGACATGAAGTCGTGAAATGATCTGAATCGTCCATTTCAGAGGGACACATGGCACAGGATTGAATCATAGAGAAAGTTATTTCAGAAAAGCTAAAGTAAGGAATGCACATATTTCCCAAGTCTCGAAATTCTGAAGATCCAAAGTTCTAAAATGTTGATATTCTTATGGGTCGTCCGATGCAAAGGGACACGTGGCACCTAATCCGAGAAATCACAATTTAACGACTCAGGGGTTTCAGGATGGAGCACAATGCAAGTTCACGAAATGCAAAATCGTGAAGCGCTTGGGAGTTGGGCCCATGGTCACAGTCCACGGTTATATGGAAAGTGCGGCCATAAATAAGGGTAATCGCCTATTGGGTGGCAAGTAGTTGAGGTTTTCGTGCAAGCATCTTGGTCATTCAATTCAAAGTAAATCCGATCGTCAATCTAGATGGGCTATTTTGGAGACTCAAGCATCGGGATATTTGGAATCAGGAGGAGTGAAGACTCCCAAAATGCAAAATACTGAAATTTCACATAGGATCCCTAGGTCATGGCCCAAGGTCATGTGGGGAGATGGAAAGGAGCTGTAAAAAAGACCGAAGTACCTGATTTGTCCACAGAGAAGAATCAACATGGCCTCGAGGTGCCAGAATTGACTCGAAGGAGTCGTGAGATTGCCTGGAGAATTCATGGGTGTCAGTTCTTTTCCCGATCCCGACGAAAGTAGTTAATGAAAATGGGGGAGGTGGTTGAAACCTCATTTCATCCAATAAATGGAAAGCATGGAAAAATATGGTCGTGGAGGTAGACTGACAGCCCAAAGTTCCCCTGTCAATGGATTTTCCTGCAAAACCCATACTGATCTGATATTGATTCCAACGGAAGAATGCAAGTGCAGCTTGGCAGAAGAAAATGCAGATGATGATCCTTCAATCCATGGCCAAGTCACACTCTTGGTGGTGGCGAGTTGTTCTGAGTATAAATACTCAGTTTTGATATTTTTTTATGGTCGATGGTTGAGCTAGGCTCCCTCATTGTAAAGTTTTAATGAAGCTTTGGTTCTTCTGGTTATGTATCTATATTTGAGACTTCTTGTTTAATGTAAGTCAGTTTCCTTTCATATCGTTGTAACAACTATGTTAGAACACACGGGCATGGATGATCCAGTCAAGGGCAGTTATGTTTTTGTGATGTAGGTTTGATCACAGTGACATCACGATCAATTTTAATTAGTTTCTTGTGTTCTCTTTTCCCTCCAACACTGAATGAATCGGGCATGGATGATCCAGTCGGGTCATTGTCATTGAATTGTGATGTATGTTTGATTTCATTTCAATGATAATTTCATTCAGTTTCCTAAAACTCTGAGCCAAGAGGATCTTATCTTCTGAGTTTTTCCTCCTTGGGTTGCTGGAAGACCGGATGTTCATACCAGACCTCTTCACTCTCCTCAAGTTCTTCCCCCTACTCACCTTTACTACAACTTACTGACTGAAGTTAGATCAAGAATTCATTTTCCTATGCACACCAACCCAGTGTTCTGAGTTAAAGCAATATAATTCTAATTCTATGTCCATTAGACCACCCCTTTAAATTTATTCATTGTGACATACAAACTGATGGGTACTAGTCTTAGCTCTGCCACAATCCAGAGGTGACATCTGGTGCTAACATTTCTGGCACCATTGTCTGGGACGAATTGAATATTTTCCTTGGGATTGAACGAAAAAGTGTTTTGGTTCTCAAGGTGCATTAGAACTTAGTACATCAGATATTGCAACTGTGCACCTGGCAACTCCACTGATGTGAATTCACTGGTGACTCCATTGTTTTAGTTGTGGCTTCTAGAGCCAGACACATGATCTCTACTCCATAGTTGCCTTTGGCAACACCTGAAGCTGACCCAGAGAAAATTATCAGAAAGGGAAAGGCCCTTCGAGAAGGTGCTTCTACTGTTGAACTAGGTATTTATGATGATTTTCATTGTCCTCCTATAGAAACTCCAATATCTCCTTCTCATTTTCCTATTTTACCATCTGTTGGAGTTTCCCGAAGTTTAACGTTCGGGAGTGTTCCTTCTGAGTTTTCTCCTCTTGGTTTTGGATTGGAGGGAGAAAACCTTGTGACTCCTATCTCCCCTGAAGTTATACCTTGGTCTAGACCCAGGAACTTGGAATATTGTCCCACCCTAGGCTTTACCACCCCTCCTCCTGTTAGAGTTATTGATTTTGAATAAGGAGAAATTTATGTTCCCTCAAGCCATGTATCCTTTTCTCCAAATCATCTTTTGTTTCCCTTTCCTACTGGAAGCTCTGTTTCAGTCTCCCCCGTTCAAACCCCTTCTCTACCTAGTTCTCCTCCACCCATCATCACTATGGCAGGTGCCAACCCCCCTAGAAAAAGAATGGATGCCATAGTGGCTGCTAGATATGCTCCCCTAGTCTTACCTCATCCCATGAATTATCTCCCTACTGGAAATTACCTAAAGTATATGCCCAAATTCACTAGAGAGGAAGACATAACTATTGAAGAGCACCTTGCTACCTTCTACAGTTATGCAGACAATCTGAATATTGAAAATGAAGATGTGTAGATGAGAGTCTTTTTCCAGAGCCTTGATGGTGAGGCTTGGAAATGGTTTAGGGGATTGACCCCTGGATCTATTACTGGGATTGAGGCTCTAGATGATGTCTTCTTGTGACAGTGGGGGGATAAAAAATACTTTATGTATTATATCATAGAGTTTGGGTCCCTAAAGAAAAAAGAGGGAGACTCTGTCTCTGATTACTCCAAAATATTCAACAAAATGTATAATAAGATCCCTACTGAGAAAAAGCCTAGAGAAGCCTCTGCCAAAATTACTTATGCTAGTGCTTTTGACCCTGATTTATGCCTCCTAAGAGAGAGAATATCCACTTCCTTGGCTCATATGCAAGATGCAGCCATGGAAGTAGAATCCAATGTGTTGGCAGTTGACAAACTTAGGAATAAAGCTGACAGAGACAGAGGAAGGGGGAGATATGAGGCCTCAACCTCTAGTTATTTTGCATCCCACCCTCAAGTGGACAAACTGACCAAGATGGTGAAATCCCTCTCTACAAAGATGGAGAAGATGAAGTTTGAAGGGAAGCAAGGTTATAAAGCTACCCAAAATGCCGAAAAACATAGGCAACTTCAAAAGACAAAATAACACCCCTTAGATACTCCCGAGAGAACCTGAAAATAGAGATAGGGAGGATCAGAAAATCCAAACTCCTCTTCAAAATAACCTTGTTGCTGATGAGGAATGGTAGGAAGAAGAGATTGATCCTAAAATCCATTGTCTCGGAGACACCTCCCCATTTCTCCATTTGACCCAATTGGCATACGAAGAGTCCCTCATGGACAACCAAATAAATGAACTGAGTAAAGGGAGAATACCAATAGTAGTCCAAATAAATATAACCTCGGGTCCAAGAGGAAAGAAGGGAATTCTAACACCCCTGATTAGCCTCCCAGAGAAGATAATCCTACCAAAGATGAAGCAAACAATAGTAAATAAAAGAGAGCTCAAAACCCCTCACCGGTAACCAAAAATCCTACCCCAGAAGTGAGAGAAATCCTTAAGCCCCCCTCCTCTTTCATCTTTGAGCATGAAATTCAAAAAATCAGGATCCATGTGCCCCTTTTAGAGCTAGTCAATCACGAAGATTTCAAAAAATACCTTTCTAAGTTGTTGCAGTCTGAGTCATCTCCTCATTCCACAGACTCAGTAAACCTCCAAGACGAAAAGCCAGCAGTCATCTTACGTCCTATGCTAGAAGATAGATATGATTTATCCCCTCCCTTCTATACATCACTGAACATACATGATAAGGTGTTGAATAATTGTCTGATGGACTCAGGGGCATCTCATAATCTCATGCCCAAAACTATCATGGAATAAATTGGATTAGAAATCACAAAAACTTATCATGATTTGTATTCTATTGATTCGAGGAGGGTGCAGTGTCTTGGGGTCATCAAAGATCTGGTCGTGACCTTGTTTCAGCTTCCCATGAAAAGTGTGGTCATGGATATCATGGTGGCTAATGTTCCTCCCAAGTTCGGCATGTTGTTGTCGATATCTTAGATAAAAAGACATGGATGAACATTGCAGATGGACCTCACATATGATACCATTCCTGTGTTTGGGGGGGACCATAGGAGACTGTACAAAGAAGCTCAGCTGACCTATATTATTAGTGATGAAGCTGACCCCACCAACCATCCTATCTTTTCACTTGACATTGAGTTGGGGTATATTTTATTACAGTTCACTGATTCTCTTGAGCCTCCTTTAAAGTTAAAAAAATATCCCATGGCTTTCCATGAAGTTTGTTTCCCCACCACCTCTATTTGGAAAATTTTCTTTGATGGAGCCTCTTCTAAGGATGTTGTTGGTGCTAGAGTGGTATTTGTTTCGCCTTCTCAAGAGATGGTATCTCTGTCCTACAAACTGGAATTTGAAACTACAAATAATGTGGCAGAGTATGAAGCTCTTGTTTTAGGATTAAGGGATTAGAAATCTTTAGAGATCTTTAGTATGCAGAATTTATTGTTAATCAGATTAGAAATATTTATCAAGCTAAGCATCCCAGGCTGAAAACTTATAGAAATGAAGTGTGGGACCTGATCGATATCTTTTTCTTGGCTTTCAACATTTCATTCATTCTGAGGGAGGAAAACACAATGGATGATTCTTTGGCGATTTCAACAAGCAATTTCAGAGTCCCCCTGCCACTCAAGCTTAGGTATGAAACACAAATAAAATACAGGCCCTCTATACCTAACGATGTCAAGCATTGGAAGGTGTTTGAGGATGATATTGAGATCAAAAGGTTCCTGGATACTGTTGAGGAATTTTCAGCATTGCATATTGATCAGGACCGAGATTCTGTAAATAAACCCCATGCTAATGAATTTTGGAATAAAATTGTTGATCATCATATTGTGCAGTTACCAAGTAATCACATTCCAAAGGGACTAGTTCCTTTAAAGATGATATTTGATAGTAATGATGTGGCAGTAAAAGATAAGAGGCCATTTGATGATGCTGATGTGGTTGAGTGCAATATTGGCACAGGTTAGGATCCAAAATTTTTCAAGTTGTCAAGCGGCTTGTCGAGGGAGAAAAAGGCCAAGTATGCTGAGTTATTAAAGGAGTTTGCTGATGTGTTCGCTTGGACATATGAAGATCTCAGAACTTATGACATAGGTGTCTTTGAGGACAAAATCCAATTGAAAGAGGAAGCCAAGCCATTTAGGCAGAATTTGAGACCGATAAATCCTATGCTACTGCCTATCATGGAGAAAGAACTGAAGAAGTTGTTGGATGCTCAGATCATCGTGCCTTTGAGGTATTCAGAGTGGGTGGAAAAATTGGTCCCAGTGAGAAAGAAGAGTGGGGAGATCAGACTTTGTGTCGATTTCAGGAACCTAAATAGGATCTCAAAGAAGGAAAATTACCCTTTGCCAAAGATTGAACACGTATTGCAGAGGGTGACAGGTGTATCTAGGATTTCCATGATTGATGGTATGTCCCAATATAATTAGATATCTATCCTTCATGAGGACAGAGAAAAGATAGCCTTCACCACTCCTTGGGGTAGATTCATGTATGCCAAAATTCCCTTTGGACTGATGAACGCAAGGACAACCTTTCAATGAGCTATGGACATCACCTTCATCGGAGAGAAGGATAGTTTTTTAGTCATTTACCTGGATGACAAAACAGGCTTCTCCAAATTTGATGCGAAGCATTGTAAACATTTAAAAAGGGTCTTCTTAAAATGCAGGAAATTTGGCCTCTCCTTAAATCCCAAGAAATCATTATTTTCCCTGAAGGAGGGAAAATTACTCAAGCACATTGTATCTGCTGAGGGAGTAAGAATTGATCCTAAGAGGGTGGAAGAAATCCAAACCTTGTCAATCCCTAGGAGGTTTTTTTCCAATTTTGCTGAATTGAAAAAACTTATAACGACCATGTTGAGAAATGGAAATGAAGTTAAGTGGACTACTGAGTCTCGAAATTCCTTTGATCAGATAAAGAAATCCTTGATTGAAGAACCTATTCTTATCATTCCTGATTACTCAAAGGATTTCCTCATTTTTTCATTTGCTTCGTTTGATACAGTGGCAACTGTTTTATTACAGAAGAACGCTGAGGGAATGGAGCAGTCTATTTCATTTTTTAGCAAAGCATTGAGAGATGCAGAGTTCATATATGAACTCATTGAGAAACAATCCTATGCCTTGGTGAAAGCTCTCAAAGCTTTTAGAGTCTATGTTTTTCATTCGAAAATCATTATATATGTTCCTTCAACTTCTTTGAAGGACATTCTCATTCATCCTGACATAGACGAGAGAAGGAGCAAGTGGATTGCAAAAGTCCTTGAATTTATGGAGATAAAACACACCAAACTAGTTAAAGGCCAAGGTTTATCCAAGTTGTTGGATGAATATAATTGTAAATCATTGGGGGTTAACTTCATCAACACCTTCTCAGAAGATCAACAAGCTGGATTATCTGACAAAGGTTCTTAGGACAACCCTCCATTAATAGAATGCGCTCAGTATAAAGACATTATATAGTTTCTACAAGAATTAAGACCCCCTGATGGTATGGGAAAAAGTAAGGCAAGAGCTTTAAAGCTCGAAGAAATCAGATATTGCCTCATTGACCAGGTCTTGTATTGGAAAGACCCTCTAGGAGTGATTCTAAGATGTTTAGACCCATAGGAGGCCCAAAAGATAATGTTTTATTTTCATGACAACCTATGTGGGGGACATCATTTCTGGAGAACCACGACCTATAAAATCCTAATGGTTGGGTAATTTTGTCCTAATCTATTCACTAATGTCTGTGCAAGGGTCAGATCCTATGTCAAATGTAAAAAATTCTCTGGGAAGAAACAAATAAAGTCCCTACCATTGAAGCTTGTGGTGTCTTCAGGTTTCCGATAGTGGGGTTTTGAATTCATTGGGGAAATTCATCTTGCTTCAAGTGGTCATCACAGGTGGATATTAACTGCAATAGATTACTTCACCAAATGGATAGAAGCTATCCCCACAAAGATTTCTTCTCACAAAGTAATCATTGGTTTTCTTGAAGACATCATAGCAAGGTTTGGTTTCCCAAACAAAATCATCACTGATAATGCGACATCCTTCAAGGCTGAACTACTGGTCAAGTTTTGTGAGCATTTCAGAATTGTGCCAATCCACTCTATCCCCTGTTACCCCCAATGAAATGGACTGGAAGAGTCCTAAAAAATATTCCTAATAAAGATCATCAAAATACTATTAGAGGACAACAAGAAAACATGGGATTCAAAGCTCAAATTTTCTTTGTGGGATGACAGAGTGGCAACAAAGAGGTCATTAGGACTCTCTCTCCTTTCTAGATTGTATATGGAACCGAAGCAGTATTTACTCCTCATCTTGCCCTACCTGTGGAGAAATTATTTCAAGACTGCCAAGGAGAACCCGATGACATGATCAGAAGGATACATAAACTGGTAGAAGTGCAGCAGACTAGAGAGCAAGTGATGGAAAAGGCACGTGATCGACAACAAAGGATCAAGCAGATCTTTGACAAGAGGAACAATAAAGAGGATTTCCAGCTGGGAGATCTAGTACTCAAATGGGATGTGCCCAAACAGGACAAGGGAAAGCATTAAAAATTTGAATCCCTTTGGATCCATCCCTTCAATATTTCTGAGGGATTTCCAAATAATACTTACAGGTTGTAGAATTTGGAGGGTGGTGAATTTTTTGGTGGCCCAGTAAATGGGAACTTTCGAAAAAAGTTTTTTGTTTAAATCTACGGTCGATGTTCCACCATTGTAAATACTGCTCTTGTTTTATGTTTATTTTTCTTTTAAAAGGAGACTCCATAACCCAAAGGAGAAAGGCACTGGAGTTGCGTGTTCTTGGCAGCTTGCAGGGAGCATGCCATACCCTGTGGAGGTAAATGTTATCACATAAACTTGCCAGAGCCTTAGGGGTTTGTGGTTTCTACCTAAGTCTATATTTTTGGCTGTCTCTCCTCCTTTTCTAGACCCGATCGTAATTTTTTCCACTCGACTGGTAGTTTTCTTCTGTTTTCCTTCATCTGTTTGATCAACCTAGTTTTCCTTGTTAGCTTGTCTGAGAAGTATCATCCCTCAACCTTTATATTTTCCCTAATTTTGATCACTTCTCTCTTTTCCTCTGTCACTAATCCTATTGTTTCTCCAATCCATCAGTCATTCATCCAAGTAATCGTTCACAAAGACAGGAGTCATAAGCATAAGCACAACACTTAGAGTGGTCTGATGTGGACTCAAATCAAGTGAGTGAGCAAGATCAAATTTCAACGATGGATATCCATCAGGCATATCAAATTGACAACCATTGAGCAATCGAGATTATAGAGCTGCACAAAGATTAGCGTTAGATAGAGTTCTGAAATCGTGAGGTCAATCTTGGCCATTGGCAATGGGAAGGACACATGTCACAGTATCAACATTTCGCTGATTCGCGAAATGAAACAGTCAAAGGGTAGATTCGTAAGGACTCATGAAACATGAAATCATGAAATGATCTGGGCCATCCATTTTAGAAGGATGCATGGCACAGGATCCGAAATGCAGAGAAAGTCATTTCGGGAAATTTCAAAGTCCCAAAATGACAATATTCATCAGGTTCATCCAATGCAAAGGGGACGCATGTCACCCAATCCAAGTGATCATGATTTTGCAACTTAGAGGTTTCATCATGGAACATGGTGAGAACTCGCGAAACACGAAATTCCAAAATTCCTGGGAATTAGGCCTGCGTTCACAACCCAGGGTCATATGGAAAGTAGGGCCAAAAATAATGGTAAGAACTTATTGAGTGGTAGGTAGCCAAGGCCGTTTGAGGAGATGATCGTGGTCGTCGGATTTAAAATAGATCTGGTCATTGATCTGAGTAGGGTCATTTCGTGGGAACAAGCATCGAGATATTTGAAATCAAGGGGAGTGAGAACTCTTGAAATGTGAAATCATGATATTTCATATGGGATAAGCATGAGGTCATGGCCTGAGGTTGCGTGGGGTGAGGAAAAAGGAGTTGTGCAAAGGCTCGAAGTGTCGTAGTTGATCACAAAAAATATCTGCATGGTTTCGAGGCGCCGTGATTGACTGAAAGAAGTCATTGGCACCATCTGGAACATTCATGAGTGTCAAGCCTCTTCTTGATCCCAATGAA
Source organism: Picea abies (assembly GCA_900067695.1). Lineage (NCBI taxonomy): Eukaryota > Viridiplantae > Streptophyta > Pinopsida > Pinales > Pinaceae > Picea > Picea abies. The sequence goes on along the minus strand of CBVK0100692229.1, from coordinate 1,119 downwards.
AGTATTTAATGAAAATGGGGGGAGGTGGTTGAAACCTCGTTTCACCACATAAATGGAAAGTATGGAAAATCTGGTCATGGAGGCAGACTGTCAGCCTTAAGTTCCCCTGTCAATGGACTTTCATGCAAAACCCATACCGATCTGATCTTGTGTCTGACAAAGGAATGCAAGTGTAGTTTTACATAAGAAAATGTAGATGTTAAGCCTTGAATGCAGTGACTAGAGTGCACTCCTAGTGGGAGAGAGTAGTTCTGAGTATAAATAGTTAATTTTGATATTTTTTTATGGTCGATGGTTGAGTTAAGCTCCCATATTGTAAAGTTTTAATGAATCTCTGGTTCTTCTAGTTATGTATCTATATTTGAGACTTCTTGTTTAATGTAAGTCATATTCTTCTCATATATCTGTAAATAGCTATATTAGAACACTCGGGCATGGAGGATCCAGTCGAGGGTAGTTGTGTTATTGTGATGTAGGTTTGATCACAGTGACATCGTGACCAGTTTTAATCAGTTTCTATGTTTTCTTTTCTCTCCAATGCTGAATGAATCGGGCATGGATGATCTAGCTGGGTTGTTGTCATTGAATTGTGATGTATGTTTGATTTCAATTCAGTGATAATTTCATTCAGTCCCCTGAAACTCTAAACCAAGAGGATCTTGCCTTCTGAGTTTTTCTTCCTTAGGCTGCTGGAAGACCAGATGTCAATAGTAGACCTCTTCACTCTCCTTAAGTTCTTCCCCCTAGTCACCTTTACTGAAACTTACTGACTCAAGTTATATCAAGACCTCATCTACTTATGCATACCAACCTAGTTTTCTGAGTTAAAGCGATATTATCCTGAGACTATGTCCATTAGACCACCCTTTAATTTATTCATTGTGACCTATAAACTGATGGGTACTAGTCTTACCTCTGCCACAATCCAGAGGTAACTTCTAGTGCTAACATAACCCTTTTAGGATTTCTAGAATGAGGACTTTTCTTTCTTATTTCATGTTTTTCTCTGTCTACTCTTGCAGCTTCAACCTCCATTTCTTTATGTTTCTTTTACCTTCCTTCCTGTGTCTTTTCAATATGAAAAGCATTGATGACATCCATGATATTATTCTCTATAGA
>CBVK0100692228.1:0-11184 GCA_900067695.1 Picea abies | reverse complement strand
ATAAGGAGAAGGAGAAGGAACAAAATTTGTACTCGTAAAAGTTATTACAAAGCATAATATTATTATAAAATAAAATTTCATCATCATAATAAAAAATATTATTTATAATTACATAAATTTTATAAATAATTATAAAAATAATTTATATTTACATCAATTTTATAAATAATTACAAATTAAAAAATAAGGATTGATAATAAATTTCTAAACAAACACACACACACACAAACATGCATTGAAATTATCAAACAAAAAGATATGCCATTGTATGGAAGTTTTCTTGTCACACAATAAAGAGGAAGACCTTAAGTCACATAATATAGTACCATCTCGAGGATCGCAAGTGTTCCAAGATCTTTAAGGGGGAGAGCATGCCGGCTATTTGGATGGGCACCTTGGCAGATGATGTGTTTCCATAGGCTTCACATTTTGACATGGTCATGGTTCATTCAGATGGCTTGGTAAATATGTGTTCCAACATATCTCTCAATGAAGCTATGATATGTTGGGGTTAATGTTATAGAGGCATTAGGACCTTCAACGCATCGATAAGGGTTGGTATTCGGATGTGACCATGAATGCTCTACTAGGGAACCATATGTTGAAGACCAAGTTTGTCCATAATCAAGTTACGAGCTTGCTCACGAACGATAATTTGATTTTTGTAGCAACTGAACCATTTTGCATTTGCAAGAGAATAAGGAGAGAGCGCATTGATTTTGTTTTTTAATTGAAGGTGGAAAAACCTATCATAACTCAATGATCCACTCGCAACGAGGATAGTAATCATTGGTTGTTATCCACGAATGTGGGTTGACTCATCATTGTTATTTAAGGAAAACCACACCACCTAAAATAACCCACTAGTGGTTCGCAAGGGGGTAGACTTTCACTCATACGGGAGGCCTTTGGATTTTTTGTTGTTAACTTGTTACCTTAAGTTCGAGGAAGATAAGCTCTTAGTCAATCAAAAACAATATTGGATCTTTCTCTAAGATCAAAATGTATTTTTAGCCTAAATAATATCCACAGGAAAGTTAATATCCGTTGTGGTCATTGTTTAAGCTACCTTCAATGGATGTCTTGTGTTGTTTAGTAGCAATGAACCTTAATTCCATACATAAAACCAAATACTTCCCAGATTACAATTTAAGAAAAGAAACCATTGTTTTTTTTAACCAAGACTGGAGAATTTGTATTAAAAGTGGCAAAATGGAAAAAAGTTACAAAAAAGACTTGTTTGTTGTTTCAAAAAATTCTATTAGCAATATCATCAAACCTTTCCTATCCTCTAAGATTTTCCTTCCCGATTTTATATTAGCTACAAAGATTCTGGCTTTACAAGTTATATTGCCCATAAAAGAGATTCTCTCTCTCTCTCTCTCTCTCTCTCTCTCTCTCTCTCTCTCTCTCTCTATATATATATATATATGGATTTACAAAACATTGAGTTGATTTATTGTTGTTGATTTGATTGTGGAGGAGTAGAATGTTGGTTGAGATCTATTGGTTCCTTAGGTTGTTGTCCATATTCTTTTTCCTTGACTTTATCCCTTGTCTAACCTGCATATTGTCTTGAAACTGCGACTCAAAAGTATATGTGTCACTTTCATATTGAATAGAGCATTTTATCTTGTAACACTGCATTTCTATTTCGAAAAGTTTTTCTTCGTATTCTCCAAGAATGCCCATAATCTTGTCATACTACTCATGTTGTTTTCTTTCCATGTTATAAATGATTATAAAAAGGGTTTTGATAGACAAATCATTATTGGATAGAGACTCTTCACGATGCCTCAAAACCTTGCAAACATCTATGAGATTTTGAGGATCCATAATATACCTATTTCCAAAAGGTTTCCATTGTATTAAGCTAAAAATTGAGAGAATCAAAAGGACTAAAGTAAAGCCAGAGACCCTCTTGACAAAGTAGAGGAGGGTTGGAATAGAGCAAGGTGCCAAAGCCATACCATATGGGATCAACCGACACCTCTCCATAGAACCAGAGCAGAAAAACAAAACAAAGAGGAAAGCCCAGATATCCATAGAAAAAATTCCCCATGGGGTAAACAAAACCAAAAGAGCTGGACCTTTCCTAGAGAAAGGCGCCACACCAGAGAATCGAAACTAGAACGCCACCAGAGCACCCTCATGGGATGATAATACGAAAGGGAAATAATGATGCATAGCAAGATATTCCAAAACCTCTCTCATCGAATACAAAACCATAGAAAATACCTCCTAGCTAACCAAGACCAAACACATATTCTTGAAAGACACTGAGAGAGGATGATCACTATGTTTGTCCATGAAAAGAAATACCAGATGGGATAAAAACTTACCCTCAACACTGAACACTGAAAACAAAGAGCTACCATCTAAGAGAAGGCGCGGTTACAGTGATCAACAAAGCCCTATAATCCATTAATTGTCCAACTAACAATTAACTCGCACCAGACCACACATGGATTAGCCGCACCTTACATAATGGAGAAGAGGACATGGGGTGAATAATAAATCCAATCCCAAGATGAATTCATGAAGCAACGTGTGAGAACGATACTTGGAGTTATAGTCTGCATGCTTGACCCCTGCCTAGCTTTAATGCTAGCCTCAAATCCTATAGTTGCCATAGCCATGTAAAAATTGGAAGGGGTGGTCTTAAGGTATGATCGAAAAACTTAGAGCCTCATTTTTCTTAAGTGTTCCTTGTGGTAGACTAGTTGCTCCATTAGCCAAACCATTTTCCCCCTCATTGTTCTCTCTCAAGATGTGATACAAGGAGATTTTGGCCAGTTTCTTTGAAAACTTTGTGACTTTGGAGACAATCAAAGCTAGCTTGAAATCTTTTGAGGGTTCTTGAAGGGCTAATGCCTTTATGACGATCCTTGAATCTCAAAAAACCACCAAATCTCTTATTCTCAAGCTTATGACGATGGAAAGTCCTTGCAGTATAGCATAAGCCTCTTCTTGATTATCTGTTGCAATTCCAAGCGCTCACGCACAAAAAAATTCCTAATTTCCTTCAGGACCATAAATTAGCCCTCCCGCTCCACCACTAACAAAAGAAACCATTATTAATACTCACCTCTGCCATTTTTAATTTTGAAATGAAAATAATTTTTTTAAAACAACATTATGGCATGCAAGAATCTCTCACCTTTGTGACATTCAAAGGGTTGAAGATGAAAAACACTTTCTCCTAGAGTGTCCCGCGTACACCCAAATTAGATTTCAATTTCAAAATATTATACTGACCTTTCTAACCTTCTAAGTCATCAAAACTATAATGATCTTGGAACACTTCTCCTAATGCTTTTCAGCATCTCAATAACATTCTAAAAAAATTCAAGTAATCTCTTACCTTTCTTAAGGCCCGATAAACCAATATTGATCTTAGTGCTGACCACCATCATCATCATAAAACCTAATTTTTTAACGAATCAAAACAATAGAAAATAGAATTAAGAAATAAATTTTTATTATATATGTATATATTAAAATATTATACACGGTTATGTTTTTGTGTTTGATTTTTTGCACGGACTAAAATTAATTCGAAAAACGGAAACAATAGTCTCCATGATTCTCCGCACGGCAGGGACTGACAAAATCTTCTCTGAAAAATAAAGAGTACATCACACAATCCAAGCGTTATGTGCATTCGGCCAACCCAGAAAGAAGGGGTGTGGCTTTTGCCACTTGGCACAAATGTATTGCTTTAAATATGAAAATAGAACCTGTTACCAAAAACAGAGCATGCGCTAAATTTCGAATTGGGATGGCCATAGCAACAACATCTCTGATTTCCATGCGGCCATTTCCCCTTCCACAAAAATCACCCATTGAATTTAAGGGCACTAACAGAAGATTACTTCTAGACGGAAGGCAATGCAAATGCATGTCTGATTCAGTTGGAACAGAAGTGACTGCTAAGAATTTAGGAAGCTATCGGCCTGCTGTAATTCTGCCAGTTGAGTTCAATGTTCTACACACCTTTTAGATTTCAAGTCATTTTATAAATGAGAACCGTATAGACTAGAATGAAGAGCTGTAAGTATAGATTAGATTTGAGAATCTAAATATGCATGGAGCTCTTGCAAATTCGCAATAGGTATTGGAGAAGAATGAGTAGAGCCTTTATTTTTTCCCAAAGAAGAAGGTGTAGAAAAGCTGACCAAACAGTTCTCAAAGGCTAAAAGGTAGGCCAAATGGTTCGTTTTATTTTGAACCCTTATTTAACTACCCTTTTAAGCAAATTAGCTGAGTCTGTCAATGATTTATTGAAACAAAATTTAGATTCTGGAGGAACCAAATATATGGATATAAACCATAAGAGCTATTCAGAGTTCATAAAAATCATAGTAATAGAATCACAAACATAATCAGTAGATCAATCATGGAACAAGCAATGCGATATGATAATAAACATGGACATAGTAAACACCACTGTTTATTGGTTCATAATCCATTGTGACTCACACTAGAATCTGTAGGTTGGGTTTTTAACCAAGTGAGCTTAGGAAACAACATATATAGCATACTACTGTATAAAAGTAAACATATTCAAGTTACAGGCCCAAATGTTAAAGCTACAAAGTTTGAGCAAAGGACTTCAGCCCAAAGGTTCATAGTTCCTCTTCATTGTACTCTGCACCATTTAAATCATCCAACTTGACATCCTCTAAGTTGGACCAAATCTGGTGATAAGTTTCAAAAGCAGGACCACAATTAGGTTTAGAAGCACTAAGAGCCATAGAACTCAAACTATACTTCGTAATAAACTCCTCCTCCACAAAAGTGCCTTTAAATGATCTTCCGAGAGTGATAAGACCCAAGACATGAACATCTGGGTTTGGTTCTTTAGGTTTCACGTCCTTCAACTTTCGAGTTCATTTTTGTATTCATCTAGTGCATCAGATATGTTAAGGACCACTTTTCCACTCTTGAGACTCATGTTTCCTCAAGTAATGGAAACGGGAAATTGTAAATAACAGGAATCAGGATTCCAGAAATGGGTACGACAAGTATGCAAAAGTATTGGAAACTTTGAGGTAGTCTACGTAGGAAACACATGAAACGGGGACACACTAAGAAATGGTTTCTGGAAATGGGAACAAAATTGTTCAAGCAAAATCTGCTTAAAAAACCTTGTTATAGTGCTTTTCTTTTTGCTGCTGGTCTGCTACTCTCTTTTGAAAAATCAGAGCTCATAAGAGGGTTTCTTTTAATTTCAAATGACTTTTATTTTACATGTTAGTGCTAGAGGGCACTTTTAGGGTTAGTGTAGAGACATTTTTCCTTCCCGTTTTGGAGCTTTAGTTAAAAAATGCTAAAAACGGCTGGCTATTTCATGAAATGCTTGGGCGGATTGCCACAGATGTTTTTGGAAACAGCTGAGCAATTTCTAGATACCACTTGGCACTGAGTAGTTTCCAAAAAAGGTTTCAGTGACTGGAAAAATTTCAAATCTGGAAAAGGGTTTCCAGCTTGCCGGAAATGGTTCTGGAATTCGTTGCTTGAAACACAAGCACAGCAAAGAGGGAGTAATGGTCATTGTACTGAGAGGTAACAATAAAATATTAAAATAATAACATTAATGTGAGCTTAATATCTTCATAATAAACAAAAAATATATATTATATAAAACAATAACATGAAAAAAAATGAAATAATACTAGTGTAAATCCATCTTAACCTTGGATATATCTAGCGTCAAGAGGGATCAAATCCCTGGAAGTGCAAACCTTCCTTCAAATTTCTGCACTCTAAAAAAGGTTTGCACTTCTAGAGATTTGATCCTTCTCGGCACTTGATAGATCCGGGGTTAAGATGGATCTACATTTGTAGTATTAGCATGGATGCATGTCCACTGGAGTAAGTATGTGTGTGTGATAACCAAGTCTAGCATTGTTTGAATAGTGGAAGCTCCCCTCATCTATGGGGAAGGCTATATCTGATCTCAGTGCCTAGGTAGGCTCAGGGGACAAGCAAGTATTCCGGGGAATTCCTTGGTTGTGATGGGTGGATTAGGGCAACTATTATTCAAGTAGATCAAAGTATAGTGCTAGATCGAAACAAAACATTCAGTAGATACTGTAGACACTGATTCATCAAAGTTTATCATTGTATAATGCAATGCTGAATAAGTACAAATACGTAGGTAAAACATTGCAAAGGATCTGGCAAATGGCTATCATAGTGGTTTTTAAGAAAGAGTGATTAATTTCTTAGTTCTTTCTTGAAATGATGGACCCGTGTTTTGCAGGGCTTGGGTAACAATTCCAGTGACTATCAGCAGTTGGCATCTTCTTTGGAAGCAAGAGGTGTTAGTTCTGTTGTTGCCAAAGTTTCTCGACCTGATTGGTTGCGAAATGGAGCTGGTCTATTAGATGGAAATTACTGGAAAGGAACACTTCGCCCAAGACCAGTCCTTGACTGGTATGCACTTCACATTTCTCTCTGTAATTTTGATAGTTTATCTTATTGGCTCTTACCTTCTGTAGTTGCTATTTTCTTGAGAATTATAGAAATCAACATTTATAATCCTGTGTTGTAGTAATTGGCCAGTATATATCTGATTGCAAATTATTCTTGATTCAAAGGTATCTTGAAAGAATTGAAAAGGCAGTTTCTGAAGCAAGTCTTCTAGCTAATGGTAAGTCTACAAATCTTCTGAAATTGTCATTTTGAACAAATAAATCAGAGGCATGATTTCTACTTTAAAGAAATGCTTAATGAGGACCAACAGTACATTTCTTTCTGCAATAGAGAAGTTAAAAATTAAGTACCTTTCCCAAGAATAATTTCTAGGGACTTTGGACAACAAACAATCCGTCCAAGGGATAAATGCTCAATGGAAAACATGCCTTTATTCCCTAGTCCTAACATAGAACAATGAGCACATGGGAATGACTGGAAAAGCACTACATCATGTATACGACATTATACATGTACAACAACGATTTCCCTATAGAGAAGGGATCCTTTATAGGAATAAGAGCACCACCCTCCCTAGTCAGGTACAATACTTATGTCCTGTGTGCTTCTAACTGGGAATTCAACTAATCCCTAAAGTCCTAATCTCAGATACTTAATTTGTGCAACCATAATTATATTCTTCATAAAAATACTTATGACTTATCACATTTGTTCTCCCAACATTAAACCTCTCCACAAGAAATATTCAATGGGGATTGATAGAAGTAGCGATTTATGAGGCAGATGAGTCGAACCATGTGGCAATTCTGATCAGGAAAACTACTGTAAGAAAAGAACTAGCATTGTGGATCCTAAATGTGCTGAAGAACAGTCTACATTCACAGAAAAGAAAGGACATTTATGTAAGAAAAGTAGGTCAACTTAAGTGCGGAAGTATGCCATAGAACAATACTGGACAGGGCCGACCTCAATCCACTATAGTACAGATTAAATGAAGTGACTTACTTAAGCATATTTGGAGGACCAAGGCTTTGGTAATTGACCAAAATAAGTACCCTAACTTTTACACACATGGTCACATGACTTCTCCGTTATTGCAGACCTCTCTGTCTTGAGAACTAGGGATGAGAATGAGCCACACAATTATCAGATCATCGTGATTGGACACATATTGGACAAGCTCTTTGCCACAACATCCCATGATTGTATCTCTAAGTGGGTAAGGATCAAGAAACTCTGAGCTAAACATCAAGCAAGTTTTAGAAGGAACTGTAGTGGCTGAGACCACATATTTACTCTTAAAATTTACAACCATTATTGAGGGGGCAAAGGAAAACAAATGTAAGGTTTACTACTGCTTTAAGGACTTTCACAAAGCATTTTATATCTTTCAAAGAAACTTGTTTAAGAGAGGAATGGACGGTGTAAAGAGGAAGGTCGAAGATGCACCGATGCTTGGACAGGGGCCATATTCCAAGGGTTATTCAGAAGCGGGAATATTTTCTAATCTTAGAGGAGACTCTACATCTAGTCATGATTTAGATGATTCAAATGATGAGGAAGAGGAACAAAGTTTAGAGCTTGAATGATTGATTTTCCTAAGCAATTGTTCCAGATTTGAATCGTCAATGCGTGAAGGAGATACCATCTTACTTGAGTTGATATACAGGCTGATCATGAATTTGAAATCAGTTGTGTTTTTGAAAAGCAGCAAGAGAACCTACTTTTCTAGCCAGTGAAAATGCTGATTCAAGAGGAGCAATGATCTAAAATGGATCATCAACAGATAGAAATGGCTTCGCTTGTTGAGAAACTGAGGGCTCAAAAATCAACCAGGGTAGAATACTAATGCAGCAGACCATGAAACCGACTAGCTACGAGCATGAAGTTGACAGGGTATGTGCTGTTTATTTAAAGAACACATGCTGTTCTAAGGAGATGAAATCTTCCTGCTAGGGATGCGAAGTCAAGTTGGCTCTCCAAGCAAGTGAAGTCAACTATTCTTATCGAACTGATCAAGTAGATGTTCCTGGAGATGTAGACTGACTCATAGAACTTTGTAAAGGAATAAGGGACAAGGGTAAGTTGACTTCTGAGTTTCGTCCACAGATACATGTAGGCAGTGAGAAATGAACTTTGAGTCAATAACGCCTACAAGGAGAAGCTGGCAACTTGAGCAAACTTGGAGGAGGATAAGCCACAGTTTGAATGCATGGAGGAGGTGACATATCATTCATATGCTCGATCAACTGACTAACCAATGTAATGCTAGTCGAGTGAGAACGTGACCAACGGAGGAAGTTTGACTACCTAGATGATACATATCAGCTATATGGATGAAACCACTTGTTAAAAGGGAGTTACCTCAGCCTCCATGTCGACTCCACCTGGGTAAAGACAGTTACCATCTCTAGATTCTCCCCAACTGTTTCTTGATTGTTGTTTGGCCTTCTGCCTACCAGAAGAGGGAAATCTATATAAGGAGCCATCACGGAAGAAAGAGGGGTTCGTTTGGTTGTTGTTTCTTTGAGATTTCAGTACAATTCCTGAAGGTGAAGTGGTTTATTTCGACAAACGTGTTGCAGAGAGAAGATACCCACCAGAAGACTAGAGTGCCTGTAGTTCTGCTGAGAAAGAGGGAAGAAAAAAAAAGATTCGTCTTGACTGACTTGAAGCAAAAGTCTGTTTGGAAGATCGACTGGAGCATGGCATAGGATTCATTCTGTAGTCATTGAAGTTCCAATGCAGTAGTAGAAGTTCAAATTGAGCCCTTTGTAATCTGTAAATTTCACCCTGATTATAATAAGAGCCGAGCAAGCCACTTTGAGTTGGAGTTTTCCCAAGTCGAGTTTCCCAAGCCATTTATGTTTTTCTGTAATGTATTTGATTGTAGTGGGAGGTATGGCTATGATTCTGATGCTAGTAAATGTTCCATTGATATTATGAAGCTATGGTAATGGCATGGTAATTACTAATTGCAAGTAGTTTATACCTTGGGAATCCAAAGGGGTTCATAGCTTGGCATTTAATAAACCAAATTAGCAGTTCCAATTTTTGTACTTGTGTCACTTATGTTGTTCACAATAGTGGAAAAATTATTTATTGTTTCCTTTTTTAGCTAATAGTGAAATAGTTGGAATGTTCTAGGTCGAAAAATATCCTTAATTGGTCATTCAGCAGGAGGTTGGCTCGCTCGTGTGTATTTGGCAGAGTTTGGGGTGGATCGAGTTTCTCTTCTTTTGACACTTGGAACTCCTCATCTGTGAGCATACTTTACACTTGAAATGCATATAGTATGAGAATGCATTTTCCAAAGAAATATTCTGACAATGGTTTTAGGAAGGTATATAATTTATAAGAATAAATATTGTAGTAAATGATCTGAATTACTTATAATCCATTTTTCATAATATGGAGCTTGTGATTGAAAACAATTTTTATAATGTAATATATATTGTTTTGAAAATGTTCTGATGTCTTTTTTTTTGAGAAATGTGTCTTATATTAGCATAGGTGTATGTACAAAAAAAGATAAAAAACAGAGAGGTATGTACAATGGTGAACCATATCCTCTTCCTCAACACTACAAAAACAGAATAAAATCAGAATAAGCTGTAGCATCTAGTTTTTTAGCATCCTTAATCAACGAAAAACCTTTAGCTAACAGTTGCATGCATAGGTCATCCTGCCAGTTACAACAAAAGTACTATAATGAACTGACCTCATTTGCAAAAACATACTTGCACCTTATTTCCCAGATAGTGAATAAAACACTGACTTTGAGGCAATGCCAGGTTCCTGAGAAAGCAAAAAGCACGAGGTATCTGGAGTCTCTAAAAAGTGTATCCCTCCATTGCACCTTTCCCTGAAATAAGGCTGAGTGCTGATCTTGAACATGTTGACAACAGGCCCTAGCAAAGTTGTAGTTCCAAACTATATGTTTTATTCTCTGGTTTGCCACAAGATAAACACAGCCCATCCATGAGCCTGCTTTTCACTAAGCCCCTGATAGACTACCAATCAAGCAAAGACATGTAACTTGAAAGAGAGATGATTGGACCATACACTGTGCAATCTCTGAATCCCCCTATCGTCTGGGTTGGAAGAAGTCCAACGAGCATTGAGAATTGGAGACAAAACATCCTTCTAGTGTAACAGCAAGTAGAGTTTTTTGGAATCATTCTATTGGAGCTGCTTACGAAACTAAGTAAAAAACCAAATACATCTATGGCCACACATGGGTATTGAACCTGATGAGGAAAAACACATGGGGCAGGGAGCTTGTGAGGCCTGCCATCACCTTCCTCACATTGCAATCTCTTATTTCCTAGAAAAATAACTTGAGGAAGATGTTTTCTTCTGATGAGTGGACTAGATCTCAGTGGAGCAGCAATGATAATGGGCAGGACATCTGTGGGAAATTTTTTGATACCAACTTTTGGTCTAAAGTTGTAGAGATTGTCAAAGTTGTCGAGCCCCTTGTTAAAGTGTTGCGGATGGTGGATGGGGATATATTGGCCGCGGGTTATATTGATGAGGACATGGATTTGTTGATGATTACAGCTTCATGAGACATCCTCCAGGACATAGACTGTGTGAGTCGGCCTGTGAGAGAGACCATGAGTTGGGTGTGCCCATAAGATGGGTGTGTCGTTCCTCTCTGAGACTGAGATGAAACGCTGTGTGCCCCTGTATGGGGTGAGGATGCCCATGAGATGGGTGTATCAATGTGTGTGCCCCTGT
>CBVK0100692227.1:0-11185 GCA_900067695.1 Picea abies | reverse complement strand
ATGTGACCACCAAAAAAGTGGAACTTCCAAGGACGACACTCACCCAACATCAATGTATTAAAATACAAATTTGTACCAATATATATGCACCTGCGCCTGTCCTTATATTATATAATCTGATATATACTCGTTTTAAATATGTATAGCCACATAACTTGATATGTTAGATAATGTATTTAAGTTTGTTTTGTGCTTTTTATAGTTGAATAGCTTTAGGCAGGAGATCAGTTAGTTGGAACTTGATAGGTCAGACAATGTATTTAAGTTTGTTTTGTGCTTGTTATAATTGAATAGCTTTAGGTAGGAGATCAGTTAGTTAGTTGGTGAGTGTAAGATTTAATCCCATCTAGTCACTGATTCAAATTCTCTAGTTACTGATTTAAATTTTGTAAAAAACTTTGTGACACCTCAACCTTCCATTACAGTCCCTCTTTAAGTTCATCCATTCATGAAAAAGAAAACAAAGTTCTAGAGAGACGAAGGGGTAATGTAGAGGGTACATGACATCGGCCATAGAGGAACATGATGGGAAAGATCATGAGATTGAGGGCCCAAAATGGGAGGATATTGTACTCTTCTATCGATCCCTTCACTTTTATCCGCTAGATTCCAAAAAGCGAAGGTAAAACTGTGGATGAGCTTATGGAAACTCATAGCGCTTTTAAGACCTGCCTAGAATTTTGAAGCTTTGAAGTTACAGGTTTTGGTTTGAAATTTTGCACATGTGGAAAGATTCAACAAGGGATTAAGAGCAATATTTTCCAAGAGCACATGAGATTAACCAAAAACTTCCAACGAGGACAACATAAGAGAAAATATTTTTTCATTTCAGTTTAACATTAGGTATTAGCAGTTTACATTTATGTTGGCTATAACGCTTCATTTTTTTTTATGTTTTTTTAATGCTTTTGGTTTAGATCGGGTTTCTATAATTTTGATTAACTAAAAACTGCGGTTTGAGTATTTTTATGGAATTTTTAATTTATTTACAATGCTATATGTTAAAATTGTAATTTTAACCACTATTAATAAATATAAAATATTGAAATTTACTATTAATCAACTCAACAAAATTACAACGTGTAGGTGCGACAGCCTGTACAAGGTAATTTTGTTTACATTGCAACTTGCCCTCGAGGCATGGGTTAAATTTGAGGAGTACTTACCCATTTTTTCCTTATTTAATCGTTAAATACTATCAATTTTAAAATCTACAAGTGATGAGTTCTACTTAAATTTTAAAACCGTCAAATTGATAGGCAACTTAAAATTTTACAAGTACCCATTATATATATATATATATATATATATATCGTATTTGTGAGATATGTATAATATATTTATGACTTTGACATAAGTAACAATTCTAAGAATTAGAAAGTTGACTAGTTGATCAATAGGTTATAAATATTTTACACTGGGTCTTTGGGCATGCTGGAAAAAGTCCATCTCCATTATTTATCACATCATGCAAACTCTAAGATAAGTAATAGTTCCAAGAATTAGAAAGTTGATTTGTCATGTAAACTTGTAAAACATGCAATCACAACTCACTGCCACCTGATTTGTCATGTAAACTTGTAAAACATGCAATCACAACTCACTGCCACCAAGTTATAAATCCTATCTCATAAGCTACACATCATACTCACGAGTTATAAATCCTATCTCCATTGATGATCTCATAGACTGAATCTTGAAGGCCAAGAGGGAAGAAAAGATCAAGGGTTATAAATCTCAGTGCACTTATTATGGGAAAAAAAGATCAAGGCTATAAATCTCAGTGCACACATTTCCACAGTGAGTCTTTGGACATTCTAGAAAAAAAACATATCTCCATAGCATCATGCAATCTTATAGGGTGAAAATTGAAGGCTTGGAGGGAAGAAAATATTGATATTTTAGAATACTGCTCAGTGTCTACATGCAACGTCAGAGAGGTAAGACTCATAGATATTTGGTATATTATGTTTTTTGATGTAAGCATTGTCATGTTTTTATTCGGTATATTATGTTTTTTGATGCAAACATTGTCATGTTTTTATTCGGTATATTATGTTTTTTGATGCAAACATTGTCATGTTTTTATTGTTTGAACTTTTGGAATTTGTGATTGTCTGGGGTTCTTGGAAATTATCATGCTCTTGTATTAAAAAAATGTGATTGTCTGGGGTTCTTGGAAATTATCATGCTCTTGTATTAAAAAAAGTTAAAAAAATAATAATACATAATATTTAAATGACAATTCATGTGAAGGGTGAGGGTAACTTTAAAAAGAAACTAGTCATAAAAAATTTACTTGATGGGTCAAATTTATACCCTTTTGGAGGTTTGAAATAGTTCTCTTAGGCAAAATGTTGTTTCAAGCAACACCAACCTGGAAAGCTACATGATATGGAAGGTGTGGCCTCACGTTAGTAACATTAAACTTCATTACGAGTTGACTGGAGGAATCAACAACTTCTATAGAAGACAATAACACAACACCCTGTGAGGGGCAACTTTGGAGCACCTCTAAAGTGGACATTTCACAAGGAATTTGAGCCAAATATTCAATAATATAATAATTTAGGGTGACTCTTGCATTGGGGTCATGTGTTGTCCATTTATAAACAACCTTAGGTATGTGCGATGCTATCTCTTTCTCAGGATTTTCTATGTGAAGAGGGGCTTGATCTTCTAAATCTTTCTTACCCTTCTCGATCGACTCTGGATTTTCATAATTCCAAGATCTAGTCAACAAGTCTATGTCCCTTAGCTTCGAATGGCTAAGCATATTCACTACTCCTTAATATTCATCAAATGGAGGCACACTTGAAGTGCCCCCTTGCAGGTTGAACTTGGAAGAATCACCCTGCAAATTCTGCCCTTGTGGAAAGGGATTCTTCAACACAATAATCTACTGCTGTTGATTCAAATTTATAAGACATTGAGCTTAATCCATCCATGGTCATTGATGTGTAAGGTGATCTTCATCACAAAGCGTAAGGTGATCTTCATCACAAAGCTTACAAGGAAATTTCACCTTCATTTTTTCATCTTTGCCCCCCTCAACATTCTTATCATATTTTTTGTTATTGCCCCCACTACCCTTCTTACCCTTGCCTTTTTTATTCTCGTTAGGTTACTGAGGACCCTTTGAAGTCTTAATTTTCACAAAATGTACATGAAAATACTGGGTGGAGGGGGTGGTTGAGCCAAAGGCCAAACCAACCACAGGAATACCAATTTTTTTCATTTTGGCTTGTATCTTGGTTTGCGACTTTCGCTTGAGCAGAAACCACTATGCCATCAACACGTGGGTTAGACTTTGGATTTTCCAAGTCAAGAGTAGACCACGATTCATCCGACATAGTCTCATAGAGCATGTTCAATTGAGAGTAAATGAACTCTAGTTGCTATGCCCAAAAGATCACTTTTTCCTCCGAAAACACTACTGAAGTCGCAACATCCTTCGAAATGTATGGGAGTAGAGATTTTAGGAACCATTCAGGGAGGAAATATGTTGGAATCATAGCTTTAATCAAGTTCTTTCTTCTCCTTCATTCCTAGATATGAGCAGAAATGTGCGTGGCCTTATCTTGCTCAGAATTGGCTAGCAATTTTGTCCCGACGTCGTATCAGACAAGGAGTTGGAAATGGTTTAGGAAAACCATGACTAAATCACCAAAAGTTGAGTACTTCCCCCTTTCAGGTTCAATGTACCACTTGGAAACACCTCTAGTAAGAGTGCGTTGGAACAAATGTAATCGAATCTAATCATCATTAAGTGATTTGGATGAACACTGCAAGTGGAACGTTGCTACGTGGTCTTGTGAATCCTCGCCACTTTTCCCTTCGAATTTGGGTATGTCCGAAGGCAGTTTTATTGAGACCGCATAATAGCTAGGGTCATGATGAATGGGGTCATTCATCAACTTGGATAATTCTAGAAAATGCAATGTTGCCATAAATGGTAGCCGAGGCTATGTCATTGACTGATTTGTATCCTTAAAAGAAGGTCTTGGGTTTAAAATGGCACCAGGTTGCCAGAAAGAGTTTGTGCTTGAACCAGAGCTTGGGATAAAACCTTATTGAACCTGGTTAAATAGAGGGAATCCTCCACCCATTTGGTTCTCGAGAGGAAAATCAGGGTTTCCTCGAGTGGACCCCCCATAGAAAGGAAAAAATCTTGGCATGGGGGTAGATTGATCGGGAAAGGGGTTTCCCCCTTGTGACATCCCTTGCAAGGGATTCCATTGGCCTTGGAGAAGGGTACTCCCCATCGACACCCCTGGCGAGGAAAAAGGGCTTAGTTAGGGGACAGATTGACCTTGGAAGGGGTTTCCCCCTTCCGACACTATGGATGCAGTGAAAGGGTTACTCCCGAACCCACCGTAAAGTGTGAACATGGTTGATGCAGACGAAATACTAGTGGATTGAGATCCTCTACCCATAGAGGCGCCCCATCCCCATGTGGGGTTAGGGCTGGAAGATTGGAAAGGTCCACTTCCAATGAACGGGGATGATGTAGGAATGTGACCTCCACCCCAAGAAATGACTTGGTAAGGAGTTGGAGTGCTCCCTACACCAACATTTGAATACTAAGACGTTGGCTCAGAACTAACCAATGCATTAAGTGCATCCATCAATGAAATTTTGTATGAAAAAGTGTTTGTTGTCGATGTAAACGATGTAGCTGCACTCGAAATTCAAGTGGGACCAACAACCATTGAGGGAATGTTGTTGGTCGACGTGGCGATGGTGGATTGAATCACACCCATCATTTGTTTGGACATACTGGGAGGAAAGATTCCACTGGTAATGATCATCGAGGTGGGAGTTGCATGGGCCCCTAACCCTAACACTAGCGGAGTGCGTCTATAGTGGCCCAATGGAGAGGGATAATATTAGCGAGGTCTAATTTGAGAGGTGGGACTTGTACGACTGGCAATGGAAAATTCCCAAGTAATGGAGGATTAAAGTGTGGAGAGAACTCCTCATCTCCAAGATCCTCAATGATTACCTCCTCTGGTTCTGGAATGTTTACTTAAAGAGGGTCAATGCCTACATCTCAGTCTGATCGATCGATAAGAAAATGCCAGATGGATTAAGCTGATGCCTTTGTGGAGGCAGGGGAGAATTATTTCTAACCTCTTCCTCAGGTGGAAGGCCTTGAATTCTCCTTAATCTTTGGGGTGGTTGATGAGCCACTTTGAGTGATTAACTCTTGATGACAATATACTCACCTTCCTAAATTTGAACTACGTTCACCAATCACATCACTACAAAGCCCTAAAAGACAAGACAAACACAAACAACTTTATCAAGATTCTAATTCAAATGGATTAGGTCTTGGGACCAGAATAACAAAAAAGTGGGATCTGACCCTTCTGGACAAATGCACGGGTTGATTAAGTCCTATGGGCCAACACATGAAGGTATGAGAAGTAGTTATCTTCACCTCCACAGATCAGCCTTATTCAGTGCAAGTGTCATCGCTTCGCGAGGTATCCTCTAGTAGTATTGAAATGTGTGATGAAAAATCTACTCTAGGTACTACGACAAACCCCCGTAGTCACCTTCTGATATACTAGGAGAAGCAATTATGGTTACCAGCTCGTAGTCGGTGCCCGGGGGATACAATCGACAGGTGGGATCAAACATGTGGGCATGGTAGCAAATTCTGAAGCCTTGAAAGCACATCCTCTCATAGAGGTATGGGTACAATTGAAACCCCCAATACACAATCTCTCTACTATGCTCAGTCCAATTCTGGAGGGGAATATCCTCGGATATTCCTTACGCGACCTTGTGTTTAACTCTTGTGTTAGAGGAGATTCCAGACTAAACCTATACTACAGCTAGATTCTTCACTCCCTATCTCAGACACCTATGTTGGTTTAGTGGCCTTGGAGAAATTTACTCTCCAACATACACCAAGGCCCTAACCTGTACTTGTTTGTTCACCCTAGAAAAATGAAATTTTATAATATATATTAGTTAAGCATTCATTTTAATGGGTTTTTCTTTACTCAGAAAGGGTGCAGATGCGACTTTGGTGATGTTCTGACTGAATCCAAAATTAATGCAAACTAAGAACACAATGTAGTTTCTTCAAATGAAAAATGGATGCAAATACGATTACAAAGCAAACTCTTTTTCTTTTCAATGAAAGCACAACATTTTGAATGCAATACTCGAGACACCTTGAAATGCACATTGCAATTTTCTTTTTAGAAACCCATTTCAAACAAGAATGCAAAACTTGCATGATGCAGGAGCATCCCTCACGAAAAGCAAACCCAACGTGGAAGCAGAAGACAGCTGGAAGACGTCCAGCGCAAGTTTTTGAAATACACGATCTCTCCGCTATGCTCGGTCCAATTCTGGAGGGGAATATCCTCGAATATTCCTTACGCGACCTTGTGTTTAACTCCTATGTTAGAGGAGATTCCATACTAAACCTATACTACAGCTGGATTCTTCACTCCCTATCTCAGATACCTATGTTGGTTTAGTGGCCTTGGAGAAATTTACTCTCCAACATACACCAAGGCCCTAACGTGTACTTGTTCGTTAACCCTAGAAAAATGAAATTTTCTAATATATATTAGTTAAGCATTCATTTTAATGAGTTTTTCTTTACTCAGAAAGGGTGCAGATGCAACTTTGGTGATGTTCTGACTGAATCCAAAATTAATGAAAAATAAGAACACAATGAAGTTTCTTCAAATGAAAAATGGATGCAAATACGATTACAAAGCAAACTCTTTTTCTTTTCAATGAAAGCACAACATTTTGAATGCAATATTCAAGACACCTTGAAATGCACATTGCAATTTTATTTTTAGAAACCCATTTCAAACAAGAATGCAAAGCTTGCACAACTAGATTCTTTTCTTTTTCGAATGAAAGGATACCACTACTAAAGTTCTATGGAAATATAACTACCTGAATGCTAAATAACTAACTCTTTTCTTGTAATGATTAGGGGCAAGGGTTCAAGAAAGGAGATGTAAGCAAACAAATATATTTTGTTTCTTTTTCGTTTTTTCAAAAGAAATGAAAATCAAATAAAGGCAGATTTTCTTTTTCCTTTTCAAACAAAGGAAAGTAGGTATAATGAGAGAAAAAAATAACCTAAATCCCCAAAAATTCAGTGAAACTGGAAAGATCTCCATATAAACAAGACTGAAGCTTCAAACACCTAACAACCTCAGAATAAAAAATGAAAATCACAAAGTTTTTCTTTTTTTGTATATTAAAATTTTTCAGTACAGAGCAAAACCAAAAAGGGACTCAGGACACTCAAGAGAATTGACCAAACCAAACACCAAACCCATAAGCAAAATATTGTTTTTTCAAAAACTCAACTTCAACACAGGTTGACGACTGTGTGTAGTGCAACTTGCTAATATCTGTGGGCCGTAGAAGCACAACTCACAGATGTATGCGAGTTGTAGAGAAGCAACACGTAGATGGATTGACAACTTTAGAAAATTAAAAGGCCTCTCCAAAGAAGAGGGGTTCCAGATCTTGAAAACAAATCCTAAGAATCTAAAGCTCTATGAAAAACCCCAAAAATACAGAAAACACAACAAGGGAAGCAACAAGCAAGGGACCCTAAACAGATTGACTCAAACTAGGAGTATCCCCAGTATGGTCACCATTTCTGTTGATGAGATATTTCCCCCATGACTTTGGTTCAAGTCACAACAGATCGAAACTAGATTGAGAAGACTGAAATCTCCCCTCACAAACAAATGATAAAACTGAAAAATAACTACTTTTCGCTAGGAGAGAGTAGGGAAAGAGAGAAGGAGAAAGTGTGCACCTTAAACCCTTCATTTGATGTCGATCCCCGCTCATGTTTTTCGAAGTGCTCCTGACTTTTGCCGGAACAAGCCTGGAAAATGAAATCAAGACAAATGCTGCAATGAGGTAGTTATCTAATCAAGTAACATATATATCATGTATTATATTCAAGGCAAGTATGAATAATGATAAAATACAATTATTGCAACAAACACAAAATTGTAGGGAAAGATAACTCTTGTATTAACACCAAATATCTAAGTTAGTTACACCTTGACTTGCTTTTGGCACTGCTTCATAGCCAACTACCCGGGTTCCTCTACAGATCCTTCAAGCTTCTACTAAGCGATGATGCTCTTCCTTGAATATCCCAATAAGGATAAGGAGACACCTTATGACTATATAAGAAGGAAGAAACATTGGAAAAGGAGTTTCTAGGTTAGGGGATGATACTCAGAGGATTAAAGGAATAGGTAAAATTGCTATATTTCAATAGCATAACCTTACACTAAAATACTTGTCCCCATTCTAGCTCTCAATGGTGTTTTTATATCTTTCCCAAGGGGTTAGGGAAGTTGGAATCCGTTTTGTACGAGCATAGGGACGGTGGGAAGCAAGCCCAATCGAAAAACCCACCCGAAAACTCAAAATTATTTTATTTTTCATTATTTTTGAGGGCATCTGTAGTATTCCAGATATAAAGAAGTATGTGGAACATAAATATTTTAGCTAGAAATGGTAGAGAAACAATTATATAATCATAACAATACCAGAACAATACCATAATAACAACTGAAAGAGCACTTTGATTACTAATAGCAATTTTCACTTGCCTCTTCGAGAGGGAAACCTCAAGTAGAGAAGAGCTCTATTACAATAATACCCAAGACAATATTTCTCATACCCCCTACTTCTATTTATACTAAATTTATCTATCCAAAAGAACAATCTAGAGGAAGATCCTTCTAGAAGTGGAAGCTTCTATTAGGTCTTCTTACATTTGACTTATTCTTTCTTATTGCTAGACCTTATTAATATTGGCCTTTATTAAATGGAATTAAATTACTCTACCTACGGGAGGGGTTAGGGAGGTTAGGTCCCTAACATGCCCTCCCCCTTGAAGAATAACCTTGTCCTCAAGGCTCCATATGAGGGAATTTTTGTAGAATGGTGGTTGTCTCCCAGGTGGCATCTTTTGAAGGTGTATGTTTCCATCGGAATAACACTTTCTGGATGGTGCATTGACAGTGATCCATATGGATTTCAGTGGCCTCCCACCTATTCCAACTAGCTCATTTTGTCACTTTTCCAGTTTGGTAGTTTTTTCCGTAGTTTTCGGGTCCCTAACTTGCAAGGCCATTTTGAGGCCCTAAACGATGTTTTTTAGGGCTCGCCACAGTCAAAATGTAACACACCCACTACCATCAATCAAAATTTTTGGTTGAATTCTCAATAATGAGAATCCCTGGAGCTTGTAGCAGCAAAATGCCAATCCCCGAATCACATGTCTTCTATTTACCTACCCGATTCTTTGTACATAATCGTGGTCTCACGTCCCACCTGACGCAGGTGTGCCAACCACGGGTACGTCCGCTCACAGGGTCTTCTTCTTTTCGCCCGAAGAACTCCGAGGTTCTTCTATTTCCCTATCGGGACATCTGCTCCCACAGTTCTCTTCGCACGATCCCCTTTCCTTGATTTATCGAGGAATCGGAACTCGTGACTTCGCGAGTTCAAAGTTTGAACACTGGGTTCTCGAATCCCATAGATCCGATGATCAGTCAACTCACTGACTTTTCCCCGAGGGATTTCGCTACTCGCAACCTCATGACTTTGAATGCCCAATACTTGGGCTCTCACCCTGCGAACTCCCAAGTTCGCGAGATCTCTCGATCTCTTCCACCTGTCCTCCTTCGATGGACGGCTCATAGCCTCTCGCCACTTCACTGCTTCGCGACCTCGTGTCTCGCGACTTTTAACGCCAAATACTTGGGTGTTCACCATGCGAGCTCCCGAGTTCGTGAGATCTCCTCGATCTCTGCCACCTGTCCTCCCCAGATGGATGGCTCACAACCTCTCGCTACTTCGCTGCTTCGCAACTTAGAGCATCCAAACTTCGGGCTCTTACCTCATGAACCTCCGAGGTAGCGAGATCCCTGGATCTCCACCACCTGTCATCTTCAGATGGACGACTCACAGCCTCTCGCTACTTCGTTGCTTCACGACTTAAAGTGTCCAGCTTTTGGACTTCTACCCCGCGAGCCCCGAGCTCACGAGATCCCTAGATCTCTGCCACTTGTCCTCCTCGGATGGACGACTTTGATCCTCTTGTAGCTTCGCCACTCACGACTTAAAGCGTCCAGCTTTTGGACTTCTACCCCGCGAGCCCCGAGCTCACGAGATCCCTGGATCTCTACCACCTGTCCTCCTCGGATGGACGACTCTGATCCTCTCGTAGCCTCGCCACTCATGACTTAAAGTGTCCAGCTTTTGGACTTCTACCCTACGAGCCCTGAGCTCACGAGATCCCTGAATCTTAGCCACCTGTTGTCCTCGGATGGACAGCTCTGATCCTCTCGTAGCCTCGCCACTCGCGACTTAAAGCATCCAACTTTTGGACTTCTACCCCGCGAGCCCCGAGCTCACGAGATCCCCGGATCTCTGCCACCTGTCCTCCTTGGATGGACAACTCTGATCCTCTCGTAGCCTCGCCACTCGTGAAAATAAGGGAAAAAGGGTTAAGGCAATTTACGCCCTCATTCACTCCTTCGATTTAACGGTCGTGAATGACTGCAGCTTTCCTGACAGGATCTCATCCATTGATCAATACTTATCCTTACGCGACTACTTTGGGATTTCAAGAGGGTCATTCCTCTTCACATAGGGTTGCTAAGACTTGCACATTCACGCCCTTTTTCCAGGTTCTTGGTAAACCTTTCTGAGAAGGGAAATCTGCATGAAGAGGTCTATTTCGGGCCATTCCTGGATACAGATAAGGGAAACAATTTCCCGAGAACGGACTGGATACCTGACTTAGTTCAATCTAGGCATGATTAGATTCATTTTTATCGACGTGAGTCGTGCATGGCTTCCTCTATTGGAAGCATAGGTCCATTAGTTATTATCAAAACATTCACAGACATTCTTACACTAAAATCATTCACAATCTCACAGTGCCGTGAGTATATACGTATATCAGTATATGAATTTCAAGATGCAATACATAGAAATACTTATCAGAAATAACACCCGAAGTGGGCACAACTACTAAGAGGGGTGCTCATTTCCACCCAACCGTAGGCTCAACGACTCCCAAAAGGATTTACCACTAGCCACCCCCGAGCTGAGACCACGATGCTCTGAGACTACGTCTCTCTGTCTGCCAGTG
>CBVK0100692226.1:0-11185 GCA_900067695.1 Picea abies | reverse complement strand
AAATATAAATACAAAATATAATTAAAATAAAATAACAATTAATAAATAAAACAAAACAAAATATATAATAAAAAGAAAAAAACAAAAATGAATTTAAAAAAAGATAAAAACAAACAACATATCCTAAGTTTACTACCCACCTTCCCATGCATATCGGACCCCACCCTCCCTCATGCCACATCACACCAAGGGGGGTCCGGTAAAATTTGTTTCCTGATACCATTCTCGGACACATGGCAGCTCCACTAGCCACTGTACCCCCCTCCCCCCAAAACCACTTACCACCCTAGGGGGTTCGGAATACCACCTTTCCCCTAAAAAATCGCTTTCGCAACGTTTTTGACCAATATTTTTCGGAAGGTGATTTTGGGCAAACAGAGACATATTTTAAAAAATCGAAAGAGTTTTTTCTTCACCATGGGCTGAAGAATAAAAAAATCTTCCATTTTTTTCAATGATGTTGCTATTTGGGATAATCAAAACTATGTTTTAGCCTCATTTTTCAGAATTCCAATTTTTCCTATTACAATCCCGATTTTGCAAGAGCTGTTTCGACGAGCTAGAGAGGAAATTGGAGAAACTGAAGGAGATTTTTGTCCAACACATTCTCATATGCAATAACCTCCTCCATATTGTGCACATGTGTCAATGATAAGGAGAAACATATGTCTAAGTGGACCCCTTGTTTTCATAAATTCGGCTCGTCTTTCATGGCAGATAGTTCAGGATTTTTAAGGATTTTTATTCCTATTTTTTGCCAAGGTGGTTGAATTTGACCTCATGATCTTGGGGAGAGTCTGTTACATATATTTTAATAATAAAAATGCACAATTATTGATGATTGAGCTCTGGATTCATGCCCCACAAGAGATACATTGTAATTTTCTAGATGACTTTCCAGCAATAAAAATCATATCTGCAGGATTCTTGTGTTAGACTCCCTGGTGATTTTTTTACTCTGATTAACTGTTTTCTTACTCTGTTAATCCATTCATGTTTTTCCTTGATCTAATCATTGAAATAAATATTCAGAACACAATTTGTTTTTGCACTCTGTTTCTGGTATTTTAATGATCTGCATGTTTTGATTTGAAGTTGAGCATAGGAATTCTTAGCTTCTCCTATGCTTGACTGAATTTCCATTCTATTCCTCTCCTTCAATTTCATTTGATTCAATTTTATCCAACACTCTTTCTATCCTGCCCTGTGGAGACAATCTAATACGTCTGAGATAGATCCATTTTCGAAAAAAGGTAGACCCCATGGCCCAATGAAAATTCAAGTTTTCAATATCCCAAACATACCAAATCCATAAACAAACCCGTGTTCTGCATAACTAGCCTAATATTTTATTTCCAACAAATCTAAATTAGACAGAGAGATCCCTCTCTGAGTCTTGGAGGGCTATATCCAAGACTCGAAGTGGTTTATATCCAAGACTCGAAGTGGTTTTGATGTTTCCTCTGTGACTGCCTCCACAGCCTTGGGCAAATTACAGAGTGTTAACAGATCCCATAGTACACCTTCTTCCTTCCTTCCCCTTCTTTACTTAATGATGTTGGAATGATGCCAGCTTGGGATTTGGAAGTCCTTTAAAGAAATAAAGAAAGAAGAGGCGATACTCAAGGAAGGAGATACCCAATAGTTGGGCAAGCAATTAAGACAAAAAAACGCAGAAAAGGATAAGTATGGGATGAATTTCCTTGCATAAGTGAAACGCAATGAATGTCGAAGATATTGTGGGTCATTTCCCCCAAATTTTGTCCCAATGTATTGCAAGAGAAAAAAATGTCGAGAAGGCTTGCCCAGCAAAGTTTTGGAAAGGACAGTCGATCTGGAAAACTTGTAGCTACAATTGGAACCATGTTTTAAGTGAATACAATAATTAATTTTGGGTTTAATTTGTTAATAAGTAAACAAGGTAAATAAATTCATTACAAAATGAGAAAAATATGATATCAACAGTAATCCATTCTGTGATATCATTCTTAAGTCTCCTACCAATAATAAGTTATTTTAATACAAAACTAGATACACACTTAACTTAGTAAATTTGTATTATGGAAGTTTATGATATGATTATAAATATCTCAGTGTTGAATAGGATAAATTAATTCCAACAATTTGTCCAACAATTTTTCCCATAATGTTTATAATGGTTGGCCCTTATAGCCAAGCTTAAGACAATCCCAATGACATGGAATACATTTGATACTAGTGGTTTCATTACATCTTTAGTGAAGTAGAAAACCATACGTATATAACCGAACATGTCACAATTCATGCACAAAGAGAAGGAAATCGATAACCGTGTTTTATATATTTGCAGGAAAGAAAACCATACACTTATAACCAAACCATTTCACGATTCATGCGCAAAGAGAATGCCATCGTCACAATGTTTTATATATTTGCGGAAAAGAAAACCATACAATTATAACCAAACCATTTCACAATTCATGTGCAAGAGAATACACTCGATAACAGTGTTTTATAAATTTTTGGGAAAGAAAACCATACACTTATAACCAAACCATTTTACAATTCATGCGAAAATAGAATACCTTTACGGAAGAATCTAGGCTTGGAAATGATCTTCGACATTTGCTGATCTGGGCATCCTCCTGCTTGTTAACCATCAAGACTTCACTGGGACCTCCTAGCCAATGCTAGGGGTACTCTTCTTCCCCCTGAGCCCCCCGAGCCGCAAAGGGGCAACGCGCACAAACCAGAGAAAATATCCCTCCCATCTCGCCTCGCAAGGTTGAGCTACCACTCTCTAATCGAGCTTGGCATCCCAACTCCCACAAGAAAAATCAGTCAAGAAAAATATTGGCAGCGTAAAATTATGCCTACTAGATGTGATCCATACTCCTCCTCTTCCATTCCTTTTATATATACTTTTTGTGATTAGTTGCCAAAACCCTCATTAAATTCTTTTTATTAAATTTATTTAAGATAAACCTTCCCCGTATACATGTCACCTCGTCACTTAGTTGCACCAGAAAGTAATTGATTAATTAATTTAAATGGACATTTTCCCTCACCCACTTGAAAGCATTCCTAAAAATGCTCCTCGATGACCCTATATTCCCTTACATTCCTTTTAATGAGCGATGCCTTTCTTAAAGCCTAGTTGAGTTAGAAATTAGAAAGTTCTCTAGGCTAAAATTAGAAAGTTCTCTAGGCTAGATTCCCTTCTATGTTCCACATTCCTTTTGTATTAAAGTTTCCCCTTTTTGGTCCTAGTTCTAAATTAGCAGGTTTGTACGTAGCCAATATTTTACCTTTTTAAATAATTTAACCCTTAAAAAATTTCTCTTTTTAATTTAACTTTTCACCCGCAATTTTCTTCATGCCCCCTTTTATTACTTTCTTAATTAAATTTTAGTTCTCAATACCTATTTAGACCTAGGCTTAAATTCCTTAGGCTCAATAGGAATTGTTGTTAAGGGAATTTTTACTATTATTCATCTGTACTCATGCAAAATTCATTTTAAGGATGACAAAGTCCTAAGGAGACATAGCTTTCTAGGTTCTAGGTTCATTAACTCATCGATGTAAGAATCGTGACATGCCCTTCAAGATGTACTATGTGCTCCAAGGGTGCCAC
The DNA here is from genome assembly GCA_900067695.1 of Picea abies. Lineage (NCBI taxonomy): Eukaryota > Viridiplantae > Streptophyta > Pinopsida > Pinales > Pinaceae > Picea > Picea abies. The sequence continues at coordinate 7,572 of CBVK0100692226.1, read as the reverse complement.
TCACCTGCATTTGTGTTTCATTTACGTGATGTTCCCTTCAAAACGCACCATGTTCTCTAAGGGTGTCACTCTCCTTTTGACTGATTTTGGTAGATGTCAAACCCCGAGAGTCAATGCTCTGTCAGGTGACCTTGTGGGAGACTAAGGGCCTCTAAGGAATAAGGAACCTACCTTATTGTGATCCCTTTAGAATCATCGTGAACGACTGTCATAGTCATCTCTCATGGCATCGTGGATCTATCTAACTAGGTAATCATTAACCTACATGTAGAGCCACGATGGGAGTGCTAGTAGGTTGTGGCAGGTTTGTTGCCACACCTCTCCCTCAGTGTATATGGTTGTCGTGCATGACCCCTATACTCCAAATTTGATTCTGATTAGCAAGATATCGTCATCTTGCATCAATCAACAAACATGTCAGCGATCCATAAACAACATCATATTATATCAGTCATATGTCACATATGCAATAACATAAATACACAAACCATAAACATTCCACCCCTTGACTCGATCTGGAGTCCAACGAGATCCATCAATGTCATCAAAATCCTCAACCTATCAGGAGTCCTTCACATTGAGGAGAAACCAGTCAATAGCACCTATCTATACATAATAACATAACATAACATCATAAATTGCAATCTCATCATCAGAATCTGTAAGAGAAGAAATCACTCATATAATGAACTGGATCACTTGCATGCAAGTGTCCTTAAATAATAAGTCACATAATAAGTGCACGCAAGAGCCGGATGTTACAATACCAAAAGGATAACTACCAGGATCTCCTTGGAACAAATGGGATATATTAAGTTAGATCCCAAGCAAAATTCATATTATATGTATGGTTGAAACTTAAGAGCATGAAGAATAGAAGTTCCATAACATAGAATAATTTATATTATGGCCAACATTGAACAAGAAATACTCCCATAGAGGGTTTGGAGAAATAGTTTGTTACATAAGAAAAAACATCTCTCCTCACATTCATCGGGTCATGAAAATTTTAGATATTAATGTTAAGAACATGTATATATCAATATGTTATTTCTCACTTATTAATTGTACCTTTTATACAAAAACCAATCTAGATATAAATTGTCCCTATAAAATCTTAGAACGAGATATTTACAGTCTAGGAAATGAAGGTAGTATCCTCAGGTGCTAGGAGACTTTAATGCTATAAATGCAACTAATCAATCTATTATATTAATAAATGATTCCAACCCTAATCCTCTATGACTATAAAAGGACCTTTTCTTAGCTAATAGATACGAGATAAATTCATAAGACTTGATCGAGAATTTGTGTGGTACCAAACTAATCAAGTTTCACATTTCTCAACATCTAATAATTTGCAATGGTCTAATGAAGTGGCCAATATCTAACTGAATGAATTGTATCCATGGGTTGGGGGTTGGGTATTAATGTTGTGGATAATGTGATTTGAGATATCCTTTCTTCCAAGAACATTGTAAATTTTGACATTTCAAATGACCATGAGCCTAAATCTGATCATAGACCTTTAACCCTAACTCTGAACTTTTTCCTGCATGAAAACCAACTTGAACATAACTCTCATAACCAAAGACACATTTTTTTTTAGAAAAATAAAGTTGATATATTCTTAAAGGACTTAAACACTAAATTAAATATTATATTCTCTATCAAGGTGTTGTGTAAAAAGAATAATAGAATTTCCAACCCTTGGTATGATAACTAGTGTAAGCTTTCTAGAAAATCCATTAGGGTTAACTCTAATTAGTTTCTAAAATATGATAAGATTAATAGATACAAATCCCTAATGAAAAGGAAAAAAGGGCACTACATAAATAAAAAGCAAGAGATTTTTTCACACCTATCTAAGTTAGATCCAACGAAATTTTGGAAGAAAATTTTAACTCTTAAAACTAAAGAAAATGATACAATTTCCCCGACGGACTGGAATTTCTCCCTTAAAAATATTTACAAATCCTGTAATGTCCTATACAACATTCCAAAATTTTCTACATAAGATGAAGTTTTTTTATATAGAATAAATAAAGTTTTGGGTTAAGCGACTTTGAAACGGGAAATATAAGAACATTGAAGGCTACCAAGTGGAAATATTAAAAAATGGAGGGCCTATTGTGTTCCCTCACATACACAAGCTCTTTAATTTAGTGTTGAAGCGGGGATTCCCTAAACCCTAGATTGAAAGCCTCATTGTACCTAATTTTAAAAGTGGGGATAAAATAAATCCCTCTAATTATGGGACCATTATGATTATCCCCATTTTATCCAAGTTGTATCGAAGTATTTTGGAAAATAAGGTACCCATATGGCAATAAATCCATAGAAAAAAGAACTAAAGGCTAGGTTAGTTTTAGAGGTTATCATTCAACGCAGGACTGCCTTGTCATGCTTAGGATAATCATAGAGCAGTGTCACAATAATAAAACCAATATCATTTATTTTTTCGTTGATTTTAGGAAACCTTTTGAACAAGGATAATTTTAAGGATGTAAATTTACCTTAAAATATAGAAACCTTAGTGAATATTACTAGTCCTTAATATGCAAAATGTAAAATGTTTGGTGATGTTTTTGAAAAAATATTCAATTTTATAAGGATTTTATATAGTTTCTATAATGTTTTGGTTATTTTAAGGTAAAATAATTTTATTCTTTAGAATTTGGAGGAATCATTTTTAGAAAAAATGGGAATTTGCAAATTGTTTTTTGGAAAAAACATGGAAAATTAGTCCATGGGAAAAATGTAGCCCCTAAAATTTTCCATCTTTTTGAAAATGTGCCTAGGAACAACCTTTGGAATAGGTTAGAAGAGAAAAAAGTTCCTTCTGGGATAAGAGATGTTGTGGTAAGGTTGTATGAGAATGTTATTTACAAGTTTAGGAGCATTGAGGGTTGGTCAAAATAAATTAATCAAAATATAGGATTCAAGCAAGGTTTCCCCCTATCCCCTACCCTTTTTTGAATTTACATTGACAAGTTGGAAGCTTTTATAGAAGTTGCATGTTGTGTTGGACCAAATATTGCTAGTATAGTCATCATCCATCTTCTCTATGTTGATTATATTGTTCTTATGGAAAGGAATTCCTATGACCATGGTAAGCATCTTAGCATCCTCAAGGAATTTTTCTCTAGTATAGGAATGACTATGAACACTAACAAAATGAAGGTTATGATAATTAAATCCAACAATATCACCTATGATAATTTCCTATATGATAACAATACCTTGGAGGAAGTTCCTTTGTATAAGTATCTTGGAATTGATATTCATTACAAGCTCAATTAGAACTATAACATTGAGAAAATGATAACTTGAGGGTGGAAAGCTTATTATGGGCTTGAAAATAATTGTAAATTAGCATACCTTTGGCTATGGGATAAGAAAAAGATCCTCTTTGAGACTCTTGTCACTCCTAATATATTGTATGGAATTGAAGTTTGGGGATACAATATCTCTCGAGAATACTCGAGAAAGATAGAACATATCCAAAATATTTTTTTAACTTATAATATCAAAATTAAAGACAATGCACCCTATCTTATCATCCACATACAATCAATCCTTTCCCCCATTGAGATAACATATATGATTAGGTACTTAATGTACAATAACAAGATAAACAAAGTGGACAACAAGAGGCTTCCCAAAATTTCTTTGGACTCTAGAAAAAATCACCAATGACTCAAGTGGGGATGACATAATGATGCCAAGTCTTCGCTAAATCATCAAGGAATAAAAGAAGGAATTGTTCTATAGAATACAAATGATATTAAAAATATTGTTCAATCTAAATTTAAAGAGAACCTATGGTGTAGTAAAGAATTAAAGGATAATATAAAATAAACATATTATAAGGAGGTGGTTAACCTTAATCTTGAAGATAAAAAAAAACTACAAGGAAAACACCTTGTAGTCGAGGTTTTTACAGAGGTTTTGAGTTACAAGATTGAGCAAAATTTCCAAAAAACACTCTTCTACAACCTCTTCTATTCATAGTGGAGATTTTAATGAATCTTCCATATAACTAAAAACATTTGGGTTGGGGAGGTTTAAGCGAAGGTTTTTTTTGTTTCGATGCTTTTATTGGTAAAATACACCGATGTGGTATTCAGCATAACTTACTGATGCACACACATAAATGAAAATAAGTAGTTTGTATGCAGAAATGAAAAGCACTAGTGCGTACAAATAAATGAAGAGCATCAGTGCATACAAAAAAATAAAATGCATCAGTGCATACACAAATAAAATGCATCGGTATTTTGTATGTTTATGCATGCACTCACGTGTATTGTAATCATGAGCACCAAATTCTTGAAATGATAAAAATGTAATTGTACATTATGTCTTTTAAAGAAACAGTTCTTTCTCACAATTTTTAACACCAATGTATGTAACTCATAAAAATACATTGTTTAGTGAGTTTAGAAGAATACATTGCACCAATATGTATATATTATAATTAATTGTGTTTTTACAAATTTTCAATTAATCATCTCAAACTCAAATATTTTTTATAATAATATTGATTTTTATATTTGTGTTATCTTTTTTATATAATGATTGCATTAATGTGTTATCCAGTAGATTACACCTCTTTTATTTGTAACAATGTAAATCATCCATATATTAATTAATCAACAATGCAATATTTGACAATGTAATAAAATAAGAAGCTCATTTTATTATATATGAATAAGTGACCTTTCATCTTACAAAATGGGACAACATAAAGGCGCACAATAATAAAAATGAAACCAATATGTAATTGTTATAGTCATTGGAAACATGTTCTCATTCAATTGGGACAATATGTTGAGTACATTAAACAAAATCCATGATTTTAACAAAAAAATATTCTCAAACATACAACTTGCAGTAATATTCAATTTTATTGATTATCATTCAACATCGCTTGAACTTCTATCATCGCTTGAGTTGTGTGCATGACTCATTTATTCAAAACTTGTAGGCGATATTGTACTTTTGTTATTTAACATAATGTTTTCTGGATTTGATTGTTTTTTTATGTTCTACCTCTTCATGTTCCATCTAGAAACATAGAAATAAAGTGTAATAAGTATATCTACATTTATATATAGTAGAACATAAATGATTGCATAAATAAAAAAGTGTACCATAACAGTGACTGTTTCATACACAATTTACATTATTGTGAAGTCATGCTACATGTTGTCTTTCAAAATCTCTTCGGTTAGATGCACCCCATACTTTGTTTTTCACACGTTTAATATGCCATGAGAAAGCAAGGTGGATATAATTAATATAAAGCTTTCTTGTTGTTCCATAAATTATAAAACAAGGGGAGTTAAACAACATAGATACTTACAAATTGTTCAATTAAACCTTGATACTTCAACATATACTCACAACCTATACTTAATCCAATGTTTATAAATTATTCAGTTGACTCTTCTTTGTATGGTATCACCTGTCAGAAGGTATCCATGGATGAGTGTAAATTAATTATTTAAATATAAATACCATAACAAATATGAAATTTTAATTAAGACCAAAACATTGAGTACTAAAAAACTTTGTGATCAGCCCTTTTATTCCTCGTCACTGTGTCTTATGTGTTAAATGGGTTTCATTTTATTTTCTACAACAAAACAATTGAAATTGATATTTCATGCGATAATTAAATTTGATGTACTTAAAAGAATAAATGAATGATTGCATACCTCTAATGAACATTGGAATTATTGGAATGGCTCCTCTTATGATGCAATTATGTTCATTTATTTCACCATCATGTTGTACATTTTTTTTGACATCCCCACAAGCATGTATTATTTTTTCCCTCATTTGTACCTTGGAATTTCCATTATAAGCCTTAACCAACACACATCATTAATTTAATCCTACATATAATTCAAAGATATTAAATTTGTAATACAACTTAAAGAACTCCCATTGTTCTCTTCTTGGAATGAGCTACGAATGTGTTCACTATAATACGTTGTTTTTCTTGAACTTCTATCAACCATATTCTATAAAACAAAATACAAGAATCATTAGATATTAAAACTACAATTTGTTTTACAAAATAAGATTAATACAGTCATCAATGTTTTGTAAATTAATAGAAGCACTAGTGCCTCATTACAGTTTATTTTGCACAGTTGAACATGTAGACAACGTTATTTTTATTTTAATTTGTACAATTTTATTGATAGGAACATCCTCACCGGTGTGATTTTCTTGTATAGTGCACACCGCAAACCAAAAAAACGTTTTAAAAATAAAACTCACAATGACAGGGTTTGGGATCCAATGCAATGAGCGATCTCATTGCAACAGATACCAAATGTCCCTTATACAAGTAAAGAAACCATTTTATATTTTTTATAATGCTTTCAATATCGAATGTAACTATGAAACCATTTTATTTTTTTGATAATGCACTCAAATTTGTTTGAATCAAATAAGGAAAAGATTGATATGATGAATAGAATAATATTACATACTTGAAATTTCTGCTCTGCAAATTTGTATGTAAAATTTTCTTTTCAAAACAATCCACCCACTCCAAAGACTTTCTCGTAAATCTCTTTTGCACAAATCTCCCCTCTAAATTTTGGCAAAAGAATGAAATATTGATTAGGGTTTTCATTTATAAACACAAACATTTTGAAAATATAAAACTCTCACTCTCTTTTTTCTTTTATATTTTGGCGTATTGATTCAGTTTGGAAATTGTTATTTATTTGACACTTTAGCCTTGCGCTCAACAGTAAGATGCATTATTTCATTTTTGTACTAGAACACACTAGAGATGTATTGGTTTCTAAGAACACCCTCGAAGGTTTATGGTTTTTAAATTATTATTTTTTGTTTAAAAAATAAATTGTTCTAACCTATCCTAGTGTGTTCATTATACGTAAACTAGTGTGCTTTATTATTGAGGATTACCGCAATGCATTTTATTTTTTATAAAAATAAAAATAAAATGATATTTTAGTATTTCATATTAAGAGCATTTATCAATGTGTTTTATTTGTTAAGCATCAGTATGCACGATCAACGTAGGAGCACTAGTGCACAGGATTGAATTAGGATTATTGATGCACATGGGTGTTAAAATATATGCAAAAATATTCTCCAACCCACCTTAAGTCGACTAACCACATCAGTGCACCTAAGTCGATTTAGGGTGCATCGGTGCAGTCGACTAAAATAGGTCCACTTCTGCTAAAACCTTCGGTCACCTACCTTCACTAACAACCTCCACTATAAACAAAGAAGGGATAAGTTTTTCATGGAGGTTACGTAAAAACCTCTGCCAAAAGGTGTTGTCCTTGTAGATAAAATATCTCTTTATTTTGACTAGCATTAAAAAGAGAATCAATTTTGTTAAAATTAGAACTAATTCTCATGAGATACATAGTGAGACTATGATCTAGGTGGATATCAGTGGCCAACAACCTATTCCAACTCGCTCAAATACAGTTTTCATCTAGGCAGTTTTTTTCTAGATTTTGGGTCCTAAACTTCTGGGCTCATTTTGAGGCCTTAAACAACATTTCTTGG
>CBVK0100692225.1:0-11185 GCA_900067695.1 Picea abies | reverse complement strand
AGACTCAAAGCCTTAAGTGCTACATATAACCAGGTTTTCTCGTTGAAACCTTAACAATTGTTACCTAAACCCTAACTAAAACTCAAATTTGTCTAGGAATAGAACTTGTGAAACTGATATTTTGGAACGACCAAGACGAGACTAGTTAACAACTTAAACATGATATTAACAAACCACGAACTCAATATAACATGTTGAGAACAAAATTTAGCAATAGTACTCTTTGTCGTTCAGCTCTGGTATGAACTAGAAACTATAAAGTATTTTTACACAGAAAGAAGACTACTATAGCATTTAAATCAAAATGATACAGACAACTTGTGTCTATAGCAATATTTCTCCATTATTTTACTCATCACAGAGTCACTGCTCCTATGGAAAATGAATTTTACAAAATAAAATGTATGCAAAGGGATATTTTAAATTCATAAGAGAACCCTGATATATTTATTCAAATTAGATTACTATCCTGACTCTAATCCTTTTCTTATCTACACATCTTACAAAAAAAATAAAGAGAGATTTCCTTTAAAATCTAAACAGAACCAACTTACCCAAGATTATGAATCTCAATGAGGTGATAGGGAACATCACGGAAACCTTGTGACTAGTTTTCTACATTACTAGTGGAATAAAAATGAAATGCAATAGTTCTGATGAGGGAAAGACCCTCCTTATTTCCAACTTGCAGAATGAACCCCACAATGATCAAATCGACACAATGAAAGTTTGATAAAGAGTTTCTTCATTCGATGAGCTCTTTAGCACCTCGAGCCCATTGTTGTACTAAGCACTAAGTACATAACACTCAAAGTCAGTATTTTTATTTATGTGAAATTGTAAACGTGGACATATTGGATTGGTTAAAACGCTGTGACGACAGGCATGCATACAATGAGTTAGCTTTGCTTCACCTTGACGCATTAAGTAATGTGGGAGGTAGCTTTGAAGGCTAAACCATTAATCACTCAGCCCAATTTATGACAGTAAAATGCATTTGTATTTATAATATGCATCAAAACCCTTATATAAGCATAGCCGTTACTTATTCCTTGCGTGGGATAAAAAAAAGAGGGAATAAAATTTAGCACTACAGATATAGTTTAGTTATCATTTAGTAAGGTAACCATGGCTAGGATAACCATTGGTAACTAGATAAAGGTAGGAAGTACCAAATTCATACGAATCCTTGGGAATCAAGCTTCTTAATTGAATAGCAGAAGTATTAAGGTTAGAGGGATAACCCAACATAATGCCTTGAATTTGAATAATAAATTATTCAACCGGGAATTTCTTTTTGGACTAATTGGTTACATATGATGAGGTAAACCAATCGGGAAATCTTATAATCACTAACTTGAATAATGTTATAATAGAATCTACTTTTATATATATATTGGAATAAGAAAAACATTTTTTATAGTGGAAAATTTAGGTTTGTTACATATGGTATCAAAGTTATAGGTAACAAAACTTAAGCTTTAATGGGAATCACCCTAAAAGTATAAATTGTTTGAATAAAAACTAACAAGCACTTTGTTACAAATATACAGTTTTCAAAAGTTTGTACTCATGTTCACATAGAATGTCATAGAACATAGACTAGAAGGATATAATAATCAACAACCTTATAAGAATCTAGAACATCCCATTGAGAGTAGTTCAACAACCCAGGTTTTGGAAAAAATTAGGAATCTTGTCGTATAGTTGAAAACATTCAAGGGTGATAATGAGAAATTGAAGAAAGCATAGGAAAATAAGAAGGAAATAAATGAAATTCTTTTATGAAGCATAGAAATGGAAAATAATCCAAATAATAATGATATGGATGAGGAAGTTAGTAATAATTCTTCAAAAGACTCAAGCAAAGGAACTAAGAAATAAAATAGTTCTTCTAATGAAACACACATGACTAAAAATAGAGTGACTACGGTGAAGAAATGAAAACATATGGATCACTTAGATGGATAATTTAAGAAAATTGAACCTTCAACTTTTGATGGAGAGTCCAGAATTGGCGAAGAGGCGAAAGTCTAGTTACTTGACATAAAGAAATATTTCCATATTTACAATTACTCTAGTAATATGAAAGTGGGGATGACCATTATTTCCATATTTACAATTACTCTAGTAATATGAAAGTGGGGATGACCATCTATAACCTGAAAGGTAAAGCGAGTATATGGTGGTAGGATTTAAAGTTAGCCAAGGGTTTAAAGGAAAAGAAAATGGAATGGAAATACTCTAAGAAATATTTTAAGAAACATTATTTATCTAAAATTTATTATGAAAGAAAAATCAAAGAATTTTATGGGTTAAAACTAGGACATATGTCTATGGAAGGTCTGATTACCAAATTTCTAGAATTGTTAAGGTTTGTGCCTTATATAAAAGATGAAAAGGTGAAAGTTCATGTATTTCTATGTTGCGTACCTCAGTCATACAAATATAGAATATAATTTGATAATCCAAAGACCTTGAATGAAGCACTGTGAAATGTTGGAATATGCTATGAACAATACAAGCAACGGTATAAAAATCCAAAGGCATGGAGAGAAAAGAAACAGGAGAAACTCAATCAGAGAAAGAAAGGTTTCAAACCATCATTGTTTCATAATATGTCCAAAGGAAATAAAGAAAAAAACTTCTCCAAGAACTCACCACAAGTACAAGGGGGAAATAAATAATTTAATTTGGGATTTAAGAAGGAAGCTAATAATTCTAGAGAACCATTAAAATTTTCGGAATGTGGTGAACCACATTTTTTAGGAATTTTCCATGCAGAAATTATGCAAATAGAATAGTACAAAATATACAAGGAATTTTCCATGCAGAAATTATGCAAATAGAATAGTACAAAATATACAAGAAGCTTCAACAGCTGGAGACATTCGAAAAAGTATTCATAGAATCAATGTTGGTCTAGATGGAAGACAAGCAGATCATCAATCTACCATTGTGGAAATTGAAGGTAAGATTCATGACATAAAATTTTCACTTTTAATAGACTCGGGAGAAAGTGTGAGTTATATTACTCCATCATTTGTAGACTCTTGCAAGCTAGAAAAAGTAAAACATTCTAAATCTTGGTTGGTACAATTAAGAACATGTACTAAATGAAAAGTAATTGAGTTCATTTTCTGACTGTAAATTGGAAATAAGTCGTCGTGATACTAAGGTGAATTTAAATGTATTACCTCTAGGATCATATGACATACTTATAGGTATGGACTAGCTAGAGAAGCATAAAGTTATACTAAATTGTTATGAAAAATATTTTACCTACAAGATTTGGAAAAGAAAACAAGAACAGATAAAAGAAGAACAGATGAATGAAGGACACCCATAAGTCATACTCTCAGGATTTGCAGTAGTACAAGATGAGGATAAATCTACAAGAAAAAAGGAAGATGTCAGATATAGGAAGGTTTGGAGAATAAATGAAAAAAAAGAAGAACATGTGAATGAAAACTAGGTCCCATAGATCATACTCACAAGATTTGCAGAAACACAAAATCATGATGAATTGACAGACAAAGAGAAATATGTCATATTTTAGGAAGAGGATGAAAAGTAAAATGATGACGAGGAAGATTACTTCACATCAGAGCAGATATATTTCTGAGCCATTCGGCTTGGAGACTCCCAATAAATATGAATATTGAAGAGGGGGAGCCTAAGCAATAGCTTTTCAGATCAGAGACTCTACAGATCGATGATTGGAATTTTACTCTATGTGACGGCATCGAGACCGGATGTGATGCAAACAGTTGGACAGGTTGCAATATTTCAAGCAACACTGAAGGAAACACATGTTATGGAATTAAAGAGAAGATTCAGATATCTCAAAGCAAAAAAAGACTATGAATTATGGTATCCAAAAGGGAATGATCTATCTCTAGTTTTGTACATAGATGTGGATTGGGCATGAAGTGTTGATGATATAATAAGTACAAGTGGAGCGGCCTTCTACTTGGGTGATTTCCTGGTATCCTGGTTGAGCAAGAAACAATCTTTAGTATCATTGTTCATAGTAGAAGGAGAGTGTATTGTAGCATCAACATGTTGTACACGGGTTCTCTGGATGAAGCAAACTTTGTAGGACATATAGGTGGAATATGACAAACCTATTCCCATATTTTGTGATAATACCAATGCTATAAGTATCTCTAAGAATCCAGTGATGCATTCTAAGATGAAACACATTCCGATCAAGTTTCACTTTCTATGAGAACAGGTTTCAGAGAAGAACATCAAGGTAGATTATGTTGATACAAAAGAACAAATTACAAATATCTTCACCAAAACTCTTCCAAGGGATACTTTTGAGTATCTTCAACAAAAACTTGGAATAGTTTCAACCCCACAATGATCTACATGGATGTTGGAATAGTAAGATAGGGAGAGAGCAATATTAATCATGAAATACTTGAATTCTTTTTATCGAAAATTTACCCGAGGAATCACCATGAAGAGAAACATCAACAAATATCATAGGCTTACATACAGGGGGAGCATACCCAAGGAGAAGTCGCCATTTTCCATTGATGTCAAAGGGGGAGAGAAAAACAGAGGAATCAAAATGAATAGAATATGCATGAAGATATGGGGAGCCAACATGAGCATGATTGTTGTATAAGTGTTGTGTCTAAGTGTTTCCATCAATGCCAAAGGGGGAGATTGTTGAAAGATTAATGGTTGAAATATTAATTGTTGAAATATTAGTTGTTGAAAGATTGGTTGTCATTAATTGTTTAAAGATTGGTTGTTATTGATGTCAAACCTTTAACATGAAGTTAACAAGTTTCATGTGAAAGTAAAGTAGTTGTAAGAAGAAGTTAACAAGATGCATGCCAGTTGCATGTTAAAGTAACTCTAAACATAATTTAAAAATTGCATGTGAGTTGCATGTCATCATGAGATCCTATGTGATTTTCATGTCATCATGAGATCCTCATTAAAAGATAGAGAAGAGACAATTTGAAAATAACTTTTGGTGAATACAGATTCACATATTTGAGACAGTGAGAGGAATTCAATGAAGTACAGTGAATGAAGAAGTTTGTAGGAGCCGAGTGTATGAATAAGTATTATAGATCCAGGTCCTTTGTGTAAATCCATGAGTTTCAGGAGGAAAAGTGCAGACATCCATGGGCTAGAGTGAGGAAAAGTGTGGAGATCTACAAGAAGACAATGTAAGGGTTGTGAACCTATGAAGAAAAGTTGTTGAAGATCAAAGATCCAAAACCCAAGTCAACTATAGGTTGAAGGTATGTCTTCTTGTGTACATGTTGATTTTAAGTCACTCCAAACCTAAGTAGTTTGTTCCAATCAGTAGTGATCATGGCATGGAATTATAAACTTATCAATAACAATCAATTGATAATGAACTCTCTATATTCCTCCCTCCCCGATATCAATCAAGTGGAACTTGTGTGTATTCTGAATAAATCAGGAACAAATATATCTTAGTGATTCATAAGAATTTGATTTGGAGAACTCTCTTTTGGATCTTGGAATGAGGTATGTGTGGTTGAAGTATTGATGAGATATTGAAATCAATAGTAGCATCAGAAGTATCAGAAACATCAACAACAATAGGTTATCAGGTACAACAACATAGGTAATGACAGATTGGTCTACATTTATGTTTTAGGGCAGTTGGATGAGGCAAGGAAAGGGTGTTGTAGCCTCCTTCCGGTTGGAGCTGATAAATTAGGGAGTTGGAGGTTCATTTAGGTTGTAGCCTGTAGTTAGGGGTTTGAATCCTCCTTTTGGTTGTAGCTGGAAAAATAGGAAGTTAGTGCTTCCAATGAATGTACTCTTTGATAAATAAGAAAAACATTCCATGTTTTTTTTCCAACATTGGGTTTCCATGTCAAATTATGGTGTGCTATGTTTATGTGTTATTTATGCTCTTAATTATGGTATTGATGATATATTGAATGCTAATGATGAACTATTGATTTAATATTGTTGTTAAAGGAAGAACAATTTTCATACTGATTCACCCCCCCACTCAGTATTCCAAAAATATCAACCTCTCATTCATGTTTATTGCAAATATTTATCAAGAATGAGTACCACTTTCAATATGCACTTAGTTGTGATGGTTTCTTTACACCACTGCATGAACTCATTTTCTACAAACCCTACCTAAGAATATATATAGAATCTATAGAGGTACTAAATAATATTGGATATTTGTACTTGGAAGAGAACTCAACATATATCATTGTGGGTTTTGTGGATGCACCTAGAGGTTATAGAGGTAGCAGACGGGAATAGACCCTATGTCAGGCGAGTACGAGAATCGCCTGTTGTCGATTCCCATGCGAGTAAAAAACACAAAAAAAACATATATCAATATCTATGGTTCCACACAAGCACCTCACATGCTTCCATTGTATGTGACAAATGGGTTTTTCCTTTAAGAGATTGGGTATCAAATAGCTTTGCATGGATTTAGTGTTTTCTTGATAAAACACCAAAAGAAGAAGTGCCCATCATATCCATTGTATATGGGCTTGTAAAGGATGGCATATTATACTTGGGCCAATATGGAGGGAGAAAACATTGATGCATACCATTTTAATCTATAAAGAGCATTAATCCATGATCCCCTAGGGATTGTTGTAAAGAAAATATCATAGGTGAGGATCTCTTTCCCTTATGAACATCAAGAGATTGTGGCTAAAAACAATCAAAATATGGCACTGAACTATGGAGAGGTTTTGAACAATTTGTAATTGATTTTTGAGGAGAATGAAAGAAAGAAGGAGGAAGTTGCAAGGGTTATTTCTAAGAGAAAAACCCTTCAAGAAAAAAGGTAGGAATAAGAAAAGAGAAGATTGGAAGTATTATATAAGTTCAAAGAAGAATATAAAGCCAAAATAAAAGAAAAAACACAAAATAGAGATATCAAGAAATAATAATTGGGAATTAGAGGCTAAAGCTAGAGTTGAATTGGCAACAAAGAAGGAAGAAGAGGATAATTAATTAGCAAGAAAATAATATGAGGTAAAATATGAAAAACATAGGAAAATTGAAGAAAAATCTAGATAGCAACAAATCAAAGGAATTCACACAAGGAGGGAATGAGCTAACATAGGAAACCAATGAAGAAAACACAAAGAAACTAGACTAATAATAGGTGGAAGAATTTTTCACCACTCAAACCTTTCCACTACTTTTGGTTTAGGCATAGTTATAGGAGGTGATGATGCCATTTCAACTCCTATAGATGAAGTTGTTGATTTAGAATTGTTTTCATTTGAGAAACAAAGGAAGCAAGTAATAAGACAAAATAATAAATTAAGTGAAATTAGTCTAAACTCCATAGTAATACTCATCACTAAAAGTCTAGTGATGGACATAAGAAAGATGAGTTTGGATATAGAAAATAAGACGAGGGAATATGAAAGAAAAATTGCCTTCCTAGAGAATCAAGTTAATTAATATCAATCTTGTAAGTATCAAAATGAAAAAAAAAAAAATTAGAATAAAAGATGAATTGAATAATGTTCAAAGAAAGTTTTATGATAGAGCATAGCATGTGCAAGCTCATGGTCAAGATATTTTTGGTGTCATGAATCATATCCAAAAGTATGAGCTTGCTTATTAGCAAGCTCAATTATGATTTAATAAGGTTAAATAATAATAATAATAATAATCTAATTTTAAGTTCACAGCCAAGCCAAACACGAAATTGGTGTATGAGACCCCCTTGTTTGTGGGACAAGGGCCCCCCTCTATGCAATTATTTTACTGCTAAATTCTACGAAGGTGTACATACCTTAACCCCTCTAGATTTGAACCTATTATCCCAAAGGAGGAAACACATGTTCTTAGGCCCACTCAAGTAGTCCTCTATAGAGGAATTTATAGTAGTTCTCTATAGAGGAAGTTACCACTGAAATTACTATTTTCACACTTGCATTATTTGAAGAGATGGAGTTTGGTTTGAAATACTAGAAACAGACAACTTACAATGCTCTCACTGAATTTACTCATGACAAATGTTTCTTTGTTCTGGTATGTTATAGAGAATATGGAAAATACTTTCCATTTACCATATTTTGGGCCAGATTAGGACAATATATTTCCAAAGGATAAAGTATCTAAGGACCTAGAATATTATAGAATCTAAAATATAAAGATGTCAACTCCCTCTTTAAATTTATTGAAGCATCCATTAAAATTTTTGTGGAAGCTCCTACTAGGGAATTAACATTAATTGGAGCTCTACTACCTAAGATGGAGAAGTTTGAAAAAATGATGAGGTAGAGCATAGCATCCTACAAGGCTCCTTTAAAAAAACATCATTTTCCTCATCGAGGTTCATTATATCAAACCTTTTAGGCATGGTTTGCACATATAAGGAAATGTAGAACAAAAAAGGGCGAGTAGATTCCTCAAAAAACTTAGAGCACTCTTCTAGAGAAGAGGATTCAAAAAGACAAAGAGGGTCTACCCCTCAAGCAGGAGAAAATGATATTTTACTTAAGGAACCCAATATGCTTGAAGTTCAAATGAGCATTTCACCAAATGTATCAATATGATTGATTTCCCCTGTCCTTCATCTTTTCTATAAAGAAATGAAATCTAATTGTAAATTTTTCTTGTGCGTCTTTGTAGAATTTTCTATGAAATGTTAATGAATGAGAAGAAACTATTGGCCAATCTATTTGAAGACAAACTTAAGTTCTAAAATGTGTGGTTTCTGGAATGGTTTTTTCTAATTTGCTTAATTTTAGAGTGTTATAAGAATTTGCTTTTACAACATAGACTTTTCTCATTTATGAGCAACTTGTTTTATTTAGTTTATTTCACAATTTTTTTTATAGCCTCAAGCATAGTACTATAGTTAGTTGATCATTACCATACTTTTATGTAATGCAACTAGTTATTTAAATTATTGTTTTTATTTTCTTAAGTAACTTTTTACTAAAGGGTTAAAGTAGTAATGTATTTGGTGCTATGTTTACTTCATAAGTTTTATTAGTTAGCATGGGAATCATTTTTCACTTTGCATCTTAGATTAGTGTCATCCCATTTATTGCATTTAAAAAATACATAAATGGTGAATCGAGCCACAATAGGTAAAACCAAACAAAACCATGTAAAGGTTATCAAGCCATAAAGTGGATAGACTCCCTATTCCAAATTGTATAAGGTCTAACTGGGACCTTTCATTTAGGATAATATGCATTGATTACACAAGGCCATTCAACAATTGTGAAGCTAGAAGGAAAGTCGGATGAAAAGCCAACCTATGTGGGAACATTTTTAGAAATTTCTTAACATCCCATGGCTACTCTCATACCCCTTATGGGATTATGAGTTTACTCTTTCGAGACCATTAGATGTTATCCCAAAAAAGATAGTATATTTATTTTACAGAGTTAATTTTGATGGTGAAGGGAAAACCCATTACTTTTAGGCATCTTATCCATTTTAATCTTACATGCCTAAATATAAAAAAAAAAATCAAAAATCAAGATAATGATGTATGCAAGTTGTTTAACCTCACTTTAGAAAGACACATTCAAGATTGGTATAGGGAGTTACTAGCCAAATCCATTCATAGCTAAAACTGGTTTGTGGAAGTTGTTCTAACGACTCATAAAAATTATAACCACGAATGTCTTTGTTGTGAGTGTGAAAAAATACAAAAAGATAAAAATGAATCTAATGATGATTTTATACTAAGGCTTTCACATATTTATTATAGGTTTCATGAAAGTGATAAAACCTCTTGGAAATAATTCCTTGAATGATTTTTTTATATCCTTTCTTTTCAAGAAGGGAAATCTTTTGATTGTGAGAAAGATTCATGTTTTCAGACATATCCTCTTTTGGAATATTTGAAACCAAAACTTTCACCTAGTGACAAATATCCTCTTTTGGAATATTTGAAACCAAAACTTTCACCTAGTGACAAACATTATGTTCTAGAAGGAATTAGTCTACAAAATAATCCTAAAAGAGAGTTTAATTTAGAAGATTGTGTAATTCCTAATTTACAATAAGATATTCCACGATGTCTTGATTCAAACAAATACACTATATCAGCAAACTACATATAAGAACAAGAACTCATTCTCCCAACAAAAATAAAATCTATTAATTTCCAAGTCTCATACAATCTATTTTTTTTTTCTAAAGAAAAACTTAAGGGAAATATTTTGAACAATGATTCTTTGTTTGTTTTGAATGAAGAAGTTGGTTATAAAACTCTTGAAGACTTGTTATGAATCACAATATATACTTCTTTCAATCCAAATTATGAACAAACAAAAGGATTAGAAGTAGAAACGAGTTAATTATTATCAAATATAAGGAATTCAACATACTCAAATTGTGGGATAACTAAGGGAATTTCTCTTGGATCTATGTTAGCTAGTAATCTTGAAGATCAAGAGGAAAGTAAATATGTTGTTTATTATGGAGACATTTACGTTGAGGATGATAACCCTTTCTTTGATTTTGATGCTCTCTTCACATGTCATTTTTCTAATTATCATCTACAGGGAGATCTAGAAGATTATTCTACAGCTAACCCTTTATATTCTAATGAAACACAGAGTGGGAGTGGGTTAGAGTGTGTAGATATTGAAGATATATTTTTCCATAATATTTGAACTTAGACTCACTAATTATAAATCTATTCAGAAAAGGAAAATTTGCAAACTTTAATTCATAAAATAAACATTTATGGAGTTATCTCATCTAGAAAAAAATATTTTTGTAGCCAAAGCCTGCAATCTAAGGTCCAAGAGCCAACTGAATTAAAAATTGTCTATCATAGCCTTGTATTTAAAGATGGAATGTTTTTGCCAGAAGAGGACTTGCATTCCTTGACCATATGTAGGTTGGGATTAGCAATCACCTAGAGCATAAATTTATTACAAGGGGATTATATTATGCTACACATAAAGAAGAAACAATGACAGATATATTGTAACGTACCCAACTACCCACAGGTTGGGCACGCTAACTTCAATACCCCTTCTGGACTAATTCGACCTCTGACCTAACTTTAAATAACAATGATGCATGAAATATTCACATGAATTGATAAAGATTAATGCTAAACATAAAATAAATTAACCATACAACATGCACAACAATAACCAGCAAGCATGCATATTATAGATGTGAAATTCATAGATAATTAAATACA
>CBVK0100692224.1:0-11185 GCA_900067695.1 Picea abies | reverse complement strand
CATCACATATTCACATTTCTGAGTTTGCCACAGTTCTTGGCCAGTCCAGTGATTTTTGCAAACTAGGGGAAACATGGTGTTACATTGTGGCACTATTGGAGTAGTCTATTTTGGGAGAAAATTCTGAGGAAAGAGTGCAAAAAATGACTTAGGCAGCTAAGGAATGGACCAAAGGAAGGAGTGCACACCAGGGAATGAGGAGAAAGAAATGTGTGTGAAGGAAAGGGAAGAAACACACTAGGAAGGAATTTATTATGTGGACAAGCCTAATCCACTAGGGTTAGGGTTTTGGGTTATGATGTAGCTGTTTTTATCCAATTCTGTATTTTAAATAACATGTATGAGGTATATAGGAGGTATCTTGATCTTATCTATCATCTAGTTTTGGAGAGATTGAGTCTTTTGGAGAACCTTTAAGTTTTGAGTCGTAGTTATTGGTTTTGGTTGAGAGTTGTGGAGTTTAGAGGGAGTCAGTTTCGAGATGTATGGATTGTAACTGAGGTTTGAGTTGCAAGCTATGGATCTTGGTGCGACATTGATCAGCCTCACGGAGTATGACAAACTTTTGATGTAATGCATGCAGTGCCTTATTTTTCTGAATATGAATAAAGAAGACAGATCTTTGTGGATGTAGCCCAGAGGGGTAAACCATGGTATAACCTGTGTTATTGAATCTTGTCTTTTATACGTTGATATGTTTATTATTTTGAATGAATTAATGAATAGATGAATCTATTAAGGTTAATTTACAACGTGCACTAGATTAGTTACGCATAATGAATGTAAAAGATTAAATTAATTATAGCTTTGATGAATGGCGTATGTTGAAGTAGAAGGAGAGTAATAAGCCTAAAATCCCAATGAGTTCCATCCCTTCCATGAATGCATAAATTTGGGTGAGACCATGTTGTGCACTCTGTGCACATTGTTTCCTTCTGGTTTACTAGAGGGGTCGATGGTTTCTAGGGTTTTGTTGGCGAACTAAGGTAGAACCCGGTTCATACCATACATCCAAAAAATGGTTTCGTTGTCATTTGGAACTTATAAATCATATTGGACAGGATTGGATGAAGATAATGCAATGGTAGAAAGGGATGTTTAGGACATGGAATCTACCAAATAAAGAGATTGAAACATGTTTGGAGACAAATAATCTTGAGTTTGCATAGAAAGATAACATAAGTTCCAGGTATACACCACGCCAATATTTGGAAAGTTATGTGTTTACTGATTTGCATGAAGCATATTTATGTTATTTTCTAGAATTGTTACAGTAGTGGATATTGAGGTTGAAGGATAATTTTCCAACTAAACAGATAAGGCGAGTAGAGTGGACTACCGATAAAATTTCATGGTTGGAAAGGGATAATAATAAATTCACACACGCAGTGGATTTTTGGTTTGACAGTATTATTGCAGGGTTTATTATTGAATTTGTAGTCGATACTGCAAAGTCATACACTGTTGTAGAGTAGGATTTTTTGAAGGGACCAAGAGGAAGGTACATTATGTCACTTTACACGTTAATCAATATCTTATTGCATGATAAATGCATGATGACCATGGAATCAGACAACTAAATCACTATGCATGCATAGGGGAACTAGGGAAAGCACTAAGGAAGATATGAGATATGGAGTGGGATCTAGATGGAGGCTAGAAGAAGGAAGCAATGGACCCCATAATGATGGATGAGGAACAAACCAAGGAGATATTGAGAATATCATGAGTGATGTGCAAAGGATGACCCTACTAGTATAAGATCAATAGTAAGAAGAGGTCAGTAGTTGAGCAGGAGGGATTGGACATTAATGAGGAAGAGGTAGAGGATCTTTTTGCAATGGGGTAGATTGAGGAAACCTTTCATGCCACATATGAGAGGAAAACCATAGGTTAGGGGTCTGTTGTAGAAGAAGGCTCTCCATTCCATATCCAAATTAGTTTGGAACCCACAACCCCATGTGCGCCTAAGATAAACAAAGAAGAAGAAATGTCCAGATAGAAAGTTATTAGTGGTAGACAGATTTTAGTAGGACATGAGTCAAGTGGAAATTTCAATACAAGTATTAGTTCATCTAGTAGCAGTCAAGTATCTACATCATACAGAGGTGGTAGTACAACAAACTTCACAATGGTAGTACAAGATCCAACTATCTGGTTACCAGAGTTCCGTGGGGAAGAGTCGAATGATCCAGAGAAGCACTTGTACATTTGTGAGAAGATATGGGTGGCTAAGTAGATTACATATGAAGATAGAAAGGTTGCACAGTTGGCAATCACATTCATAGACCGCACATTTGACTAGTATATGGTTATCGCAGTAAATAATCTAACAGGAGCACCTACAATTATCGCATATGTGAAGAAGAAATTGATCAATTAATTTTAGAAACCATGTTCAAAGGATTATTTCATGAATGAAATGATAGATATTAAGCACAAAATCCAGGTGATTCAGTATGGGAGGTTGATCATAAATTCAAGAGACTGAAAGGTAAGTTAAAGTACCCTATTACTGATATGTAGCATAGACATTTATTTGTTAACTCCTTATTGGAACATTTGAAGTATCCATTGAGGGACATTTATTTGTTAACTCCTTATTGGAACATTTGAAGTATCCATTGAGGTAGAAAAAGTTTCAAACTCAGACTGAGTCCTTGCAAGCAGCCTTGCAGTTAGAGGAAAATCAATACAAGCATACAGATCCAGTTTTGGAAGAACTAAGAGAACATATGAAGAACCTAACATTTCAGTTGAATCCGAATAAGGGAAAGGAAAAGAGGGAGGATGTCTAGTGTACACTATGTAGAACAAAAGGGCATCATAAGAATCAGTGACCAACATTTGTGCACTATATGGGAGTAGGAATTCCAAATCTGTTATCTTCAGGAGGACCATGTTGTGATTTATGTAGAACACATGGAATTGATCCTTATAATTTTCCTATGATGCAGAAGTATCAGACAGTACTAAAGACTACATTTTCTAATTTTTGCAAGTCAGCTGGACATGAAGACAAGAACTGCAAAACCTTGGAAATAATGAAGGAGATGACATCAGATACTTATAGGGAGTAGGATGAATTAATGAAAGCACAACCTGTGCATCAACAACAGTATAACAACGCGTAGTAGTTTGCAGTGCCACCGCAGTATAATAATGTGAAACATTTTGGAGAACCACCACATCATAATAACGCATAGCAGTGTGCAGTGCCACCATAGTACAATAATGTGAAATCATGGTATAATAAGGGACCATAGTACAATACACCGCGTAGAGATAATAAATGAAACAGAGGAGGATTCAGAGGAGGAGGTCGTGGAGGAAGAGAATTTGGAGGATGTAGAAGACCGAGAACCACCACATCATAATAACGCATAGCAGTGTGCAGTGCCACCATAGTACAATAATGTGAAATCATGGTATAATAAGGGACCATAGTACAATACACCGCGTAGAGATAATAAATGAAACAGAGGAGGATTCAGAGGAGGAGGTCGTGGAGGAAGAGAATTTGGAGGATGTAGAAGACCGATAATTGTTCACAACAATCAAAAAATTTTACAATATGAAATAAATTTTCCACAACCACCTATGACTTGTATGTATTTCCATGCAGCAGAACATGAGACAGAAGATTGTTCGACACTTCTAGTAAAAATATAGGATAAGAGGAACCAAAACAAATAGAATGTCCAATGGATTACTGTGGAAAACAGATAATAGGATGGGAAGAAGATCAATATAGTTACTATAGGTGGAGCTAAGACATAATCATATGTAGTAAATAAGGAGCAAGATCTGTACTAGTGGGTCAAGAAGAATACAACGCCTAAACAAAAGCTTGATGCACACAAAGAGAAGGAGACATTTAAAGAGGCTAGACAAGAGATTTTGAAGGAGAATATTGTGTCTACTTCAGGAACAAATCCAGTAGATGGTGTAATAGACTATGACATGTCTCCCTTATTTGATCATACCAACAAATATCAACCTGCAGAAAAGGTCAGTAATTTAAGAAATTTGTTGGTATGTTATGTAAATATATTGAATGATACGTCATCTTTGAAAGTGTTACAAACTTTGTTAGAAAAGTGTAATTTTGGGGAATAAGGAGTAAAGATAGTAAAATGGGTATGTAAAAAGAGAATAACAAGTAGGGAATTCAGGTTGAATGAAAACATTGGAGATTTCAATATAGGTGATATCAAATTAGACTTAGGGTTTGAAGTAAATGTTCTTCCTAAGAAGACATGGGAATCCATGGGAGAAACCACATTGGGATTTTAACCTATTCAGTGTAAGTTAGAAAATAAACATGGAGTAGTACCAATTGGTAGACTAAAGTGGATACCATTATATCTAGATGGTTTGTGCACAATGGTAAAATTTGAAGTGATTGACATAGTAGATAACACCTCACCATATCCAACATTGTTGGGGTTGGATTGGGATTTTGATAATCAGGATATTATTAACTTGAAGACCAAAAAGATGGAATTTGAATCAAGAGAATACAAATTTATTGCTCCATTACATCCTTTAGAAGGAGGAAGGTATGTTGAACCTGTGAAGAAAATTTTATTACAGAAGATATAAATTAGTTGTGTAGAAATACCATGCACGAAGAGGACTACATAAACCCAACTGAAAATGGAATGTTGAGTTGGAGGAGTATTAGTTATTTTTATTTAAACTATGACATGGGACTGGAGAAATAGAAGCATCGCTTACATGATTTATCTACCAGAATATTATCCAGAATTACACACACGCTAAGATGGGTTGGTACAGAGGTAAGAGAACCTCCTACTTTTTATGCTCAAAATAATTTAGAATAATTTTTAATGAAGTTTGAGGTATAAGTTTTGGAGACTCATATGTTATCAGCATTAGACATTTCCTTTAAATAAACACCTACCCATTAGTGGGGTACCGATAAAAAGAATATCAATAATTGGTTTCAATGCAAGAGGTTACTGCGCATTAGATTTGGCGCAAAGCAGGAGAATATATTTTTGGAGAAGTATAATGGAATTGGACAACCTAGAGAACACATAGATATATGTATAATTCAA
This sequence comes from Picea abies, assembly GCA_900067695.1. Taxonomy (NCBI): domain Eukaryota; kingdom Viridiplantae; phylum Streptophyta; class Pinopsida; order Pinales; family Pinaceae; genus Picea; species Picea abies. The sequence goes on along the minus strand of CBVK0100692224.1, from coordinate 6,101 downwards.
TGGATATTGGTACCACCAGAAGAATGGCCACATCACTTTATTCACACATTAGAAGAAATTCCAAAGAACTGGTACACATAATAGGAACAGTGCAGGGAAACTGCAAATTGGGAAGAAATGCAGTATAATTACATTTTCCTTTGAACATGAGAGTCCAGAAATAGATACATCACTGAATGTGGTAAGAGACATGATATTTGAAGATACAAAAGTGGATATTTTGACAGCTTATCAGAACCAGAACAGACAAAAAGTACGACAGTTTCTACACTGTTATCATGTCATAGAAGAAGAAGACCCAACAATAGAAAAACCGTGCAATATCCAGATACCATATGTTGAAAGGGAAAGAGAGGTATAAGGCTAATAGTTAGAGTCAAAATATTATGCAGCCCCACTGAAGATAAAGAAAATAAATATTGGAACAACAGAAAACCCAAAGATTGCAAGTATTGGAGATTATTGGGACAATCAGATAGGAGAACGAATAACAGAGTTATTGCGTGAGTACAATGATTTGTTTCTAGTGATTTTTTGAGAGATGAAGGGATTAGCATGAGAAATTTTAGAGATGAAGATCCCTTTGTAACCAGATGCTATACCAATAACACGAAGACCTTACAAGTTGAATCCAGTGTATAAGCATAAGGTCAATGAAGATATTGGCAAGATGTTAGAGGTTGGTGTCATAGAACCTATTGAAGAATTAGAATGGATTAGTCCTATGGTAGTGTAGGAAAATAAGAAAGGGGGAATTAGGATATTTTTCGACTTGAGGAAATTTAATGATTCTTTCATGCATGATCCTTTCCCTACCCCATTTACAGATGAAGTATTGGATAATGTAGGAGGACAAGAATCCTACCCATTTAAAGATGGGTTTTCAGGGTATCATCATATCATAATTGCACCAAAAGATAGACATAAGACTACATTTTCTACATAATGAGGATCATATCAGTACACAGTGATGCCATTTTGGTTAAAGAATGCACCTACAATTTTTTCAAGGGTAGTAGTAGTTGCCTTTAAGGATTTTGTTCATAAGTTTTTGGAAGTTTACTTGGATGATTGTACCATGTTTAGTTTATTAAAGGATCATGTTGAAGTGTTAATATTGATGTTAGACATGTGTAAACAATGTCATATTTCATTGAATATTAAGAAATATATTTTCAGCACAGCTTTTGGAATTTTGTTAGGGCATATGGTGTGTAAACATGGTTTATTGGTTGATCCTCCCAAAATTGTTTTCATAGTTAATTTGCCACCACCTAAGTCCTGTTAAAAAGTACACTTGCTCATATAGGGTACTACAGGAAATTCATAAGGGGATATGCACAGATTACCTCGCTAATGGAGAAATTGTTGGAGAAGGACATCAAATATTACGGGAATGAGGAGTGCCAATAGAGTTTGGATATTTTGAAGAAGAAGATGGTGATTGTGTCAATTTTAGTGTTTCTAGATTGGTCAAAATAATTTCATGTGACTATGGATGCATCATCAATAACACTTGGAGAAGTACTGACACAACTAGGAGAAGGTGATATAGATCACCCTATCAAATTTGCAGGAAGGAAACTATCAAACATATAAAAAAAATACAATAAAACTAAAAGTGAAGGTTTGGCTATGATATATGCCTTGTAGAACTTCAGACACTATTTATTAGGACAATATTTTAAGATGTTTATAGATCACTCTGCTCTTAGATATTTGGTCAATAATCCAGTGTTGGGGGGAAGAATATGCATATGGTTACTTTTTTTTTAGGAGTTTGATTTTGAAGCTTGGAAGATTGAATGCAAGAACAGATCACATGTCAAGGATAAATAATGGAAAAGAACCAAGAAGTGTGGAGGACAAATTCCTTGATGCACAAATTTTTTTAGTACAATTTTTTATGAGTATTTTACTGACATTATTGAGTTTTTGAGTACAGGGTTTGCCCCAAAGGAATTTAATATTGTGCAGAAGAATAACTTTGTAGTTAGAGATGCACACTATCAACTGATTTTGGGTCACTTGTATAAACTTGGTGTAGAAAACATTTTGAGGAGATGTGTTATGGGGCATGAAACAGTGGAAGTATTTAACAAGATTTTGGAGAATTCCTTAACAAATATTTTCAATGTAAACAGGTGTGATTGGGATATGAAGGTACCAACAATGTAATGGGCTTAGGGAACTACATGCAAGAAGCTAATAGGGAAAACACCTTTCAGGCTAGTGTATGGGCAATAAGTAGTAGTTACCTTTGAGTATTCGATACCAATTCTATGCATTACAATAATTACAAACATGACAGAAAGAGGTGCAACACAGGAAGTATTGGCTCAACTTATGGAATTAGAAGAAGAAAGGATCAAAATTGGTTTCTATAAAGAAGTACAGAAAGAAAAGAACCAATCTTGGAATGACAGATATATCAAGAAGAAGAACATTAAGATAGAATATATGGTTCTCCTCTATGAAAGTAAGTACTTGAAACACCCAAGGAAGCTCAGAATGCATTGGCTAGGGACATATGAGATAAAGTTTGTCACGGATGGAGGTGTTGTGCAACTGCAGGATTTAATAAGAAAGGAGATTCAAGGAATGGTGAATGGTATCCAATTGAAACTATATAGGGGCATTCGACCCACTAACCCTCAGTGTTTGTAACATAGAGTAATAAATTTGTACATATTGTATATAGTAGGAGATTAAAGAAGAAAAAGAGAAGAAAAATGTGGAAAATGAGAAAAATCGAAAAAGAAGTAGGTAGAAGAATAAGTGATAGACAGATAGTTGAAGGATACATAACGCAGCAGAAGATATAAAACGTTATGGCAGAACCTAAAGACATTTCATGAAAGAAATGAAGATATTGCACTGTGGATGAATGGGACAGAATGAGAACACAATTCAATGGGATGGAAAGCAGTCAAAAAAAGAAAGACAATGACTAGAAAACTGGGATACGATAGATCATTTATGGAAGGCATTATAAAAGAAGGAAACTTGCAAGGAAATCCTCATTGTGACTTAGAGAAAATGAGAGATAAGGAGGGAAATTTGAGAAAAGACACAAATTGCCAAGGTATCCTCGAGTTTTTAACAACAATTCAGAGAAGTAGGGTCAATAATTTGCAGTATGGAACCACATAAAGTTGGAGAACCTATTAAAATATCAAGGAGAACCCACAAAAACACAAGATCATCACAGGAGCTAGTACCAGTAGTGAAAAACCCTAGTGAATAGGTAGGAGTCCTAGAAATGGACGTGATTCCATCACCAGAACAAGTGAGCCCAACACCCATCAAAGAAGAAGATCCTATCATAGAAAAAATGGATGTAGATCCAAGGGATGAAGCACAGAACCCTATACAAATGAATCAGATGAGTTGAGGGAAGAGGTTGAACCTGTTGTAGAGATAATACAATAAACATAACCTTAAGTGCAAATAGAAGATGTTACAAGTGAACCAAAATCAGATGCAGAGAAAGAAGAAGAAACACATCAAGAAGAAGGTCCAGCAACCGCGATAGAGAAGAGGAAGGGGAAATAGATTGTGTAGAGGTCATTGTGCAAACAATCCAAAGTCACAATAGTACTACCACGCATACCATAATGAGTGACAATTCTTCTCAACATTTTAGGATGTGTAGAAAAATTGAGGTATGTAGATCATGATGTAGCAAATAGAGATACATTCCCAGAATTTGAGCCACAGGTATACACGGAGAGGAAAGGGTAAGTGCGACAAGAGTACCAATACTTGACCCAAAACAGTGGATAACATTCCTATACAACACAGGGACAATGAATTTACTAGATATCCCTCATTTTGGATGCGGAAAGGACGTGAACAGTTGCGTCAAACAATTGATAGAATTAGTACATGGGGGAATTCTTTGGATAGACAAGCCAATATCGAGAGATGTTGATCTAGTTGCGAAAATAACAGGTCTACCCACAGATGGTGAGAATCCTACGGAATATCTAGATGATAAAACCAAGGAGAAGACCTTAGCAGAATAAATGAAAAAGACCCATGGGACAATGAGACGATCTAGGGGAATTATAATCAACAGAATCAGTGAGTCCATGAAAATGTTAGTAATTAAGTTAATGGCTTGCAAATTTCTAAGTAAGTTTCATAAGGAGGAGGCACTAGTAGGGGCGATAACAGCGGACGTGTAGTGCACGAAGGGGACTGTACTTAGTTGGACCCCATATTTGTTAAACTTATTTTTGGATGATTGTCAAGATGCTCAGGACTTAGGCATAGAGTTCCACTATTCATGGTTACTCATACTTATTGCATTTGTAGGATGGAGACACCGCAAATACAATGTATTTTTTCAAAGGATCGGAAAGTGTCACGCAACACAATATGAAACACATTAGTCACAAGAGAAAGGAAGAATAAATCTAGTATATTTGCAACATATTTTGAGGACATATAGGAAATGGTTGTCGAGACTTGGAGGATACCACCCGAAGTGGTGGAGGAGAAGAAAGATATAGAAAATTTTAAGGTATAAAGGAAAAAAATATGAATTCGGGTGAAAAGGGACCCAAAGAAAAACTTGTTGCAAATGAGATACTGTGTCACTAGAGACGAATTCCAATGGGCCAGAAAGACTAGCCATATGAGTGGAGAGTACAAATGACATATAAGAAGGGACATAAAGGAAAATAGCTAGAGCAAGTTGGCACATCACAACAAACCAACAGTCTGGAAGAAAATACCAAGCAAGATGTTGAGCAGAAAAAGGATGCTGGAGGGAGTACAACAGTAATGAAATTGAGATCAAAAAAGACCATCCCAAAGCTAGTCATGCAAGAGAAATATCATGCTGAATCCACCAACGGAGGAGCACAATAGAAGAAAAAAACTAATGGAAGAACACAAAAGGAAAAACTAGTTCCTCCGCAAGAGGAAGAAGGGGGAGACATATGTGACATAGATATACCTATAGATTTAGTGCAGACAATGACTCTTCCAAAGAATAGAATTGTGTTGCAGGAAGGAGGACAGAGGGAAAATATGAAGGAGCACAAAGATGTCCTAGAATTTACTATTATGGAAGATGATGCAAATATGGTGGAAAACAAATTACAAGACCGCGTAGCAGATAAGTGGGATGATGCGAAGAAGCAAAGAGAGGAGATCATAAAGATATTATCATAAGTGAAGCAAACATTGGCACAACTGCAACTAAGCATAGTACAACAAAAAGAAAAGGCGCAGCCACAAAAAATTGTTCAAGAATAGATAGTCCTAGCGCAGGAAGCAATCCAGATCATAGCATGAGGAAGTGAAATTTTTCATATCACTTAGGATATGTTGTAGTTAGAAGAGGAAATAATCCAGAATCTGATGAAAGATATTGCTCAACTAGACTTGGAATTGGCCAATATCCCCATAAAATAATTGTACAAATTGCAAGTTAGCGTCGCAAGGGACATCTAGTTTAGAGCACACACGGATGCTCCAAAGATACAAACAACACAGGACATAAATGATACACTAAATATAAAGAATCTAAATCTAGTAACATCCTAATGGGATCAGATTTCAACATCCCAAATATAGTAACACAATTGCTTCACCTTTTGAAGCACCCATAGACCCTACGATAGTGGTTGAAGAAAGGCAAGGTTCTACCACATCATCCATGGAAGTCGACCCGGCCAGTAGCGCATAGGGACATCCCATGTATAACATAGGAAACCCACCAGAAACTACGAAGGTCAAAGGGGCCTGACAAGTAAATGGAAAATATACTGCGCAGACGGAGGCGACAGTACCCAAAACCACCAAAGAAGAAACCGCACAACAACAAGAGGGTTGTAAATGTGTTGAACCTTCACAAAATATATCTAGCTATAAAATACTACACACATTTGTGGAGAGAAATTGAGAAAGAAGAAGAAGGAGAAAAAGAATGGAATGTTGGACAACTAAGAGGGGGGGATGAATCAGTTGTTACCATGCTTAAACAATTATGCTTATTTTAAGCACTTTGCAGAGAACTTAATCACAATCAAAATAATGCAGGGAGGTAAGCAATAGAACATTCGACATCAGTCACACATATGAAATAT